>CAAKHC010010908.1:0-37661 GCA_901007825.1 Macroramphosus scolopax
CAACATGTAGTATCACACACACACACACACACACACACACACACACACACACACTACTAGATGGACAAGGCTAATTTAAAATTCAGCTTTTTCTGACTTTTCAAGGAGACTCGGTTTCTTTCACAAACTCGGCTCCACACGGTGAAACCCAAACTTCTGTCAGACGTACTGGACCCACACATCCTAGCAAGCTAGTGCCGGTCCGTCCCATCCAGGATCTCAGTCCTTCGGTCCCAACGTGAAGCTCCATAATCCTTCCTCGTATCCCCTGTGGTGTGCACAGTAGTTCAGATGCACATGCGTACAAGTAGCAAAACATGTTTACCGACTTCAAAGCAACTGCATTGACCTCAAGCTCTGATCAGCAGATAGAAGAGTTCAGATGCACACAACCTTTGTCGCTGGTGAGCAACTCCCCTTTAAAACACTTTTATCCATGTTTTCCTTTGACTCGCCTCCTCTGCCGTCTCTCTCTCTCTCTTCATTGAAATTCCCCTCTCCCTTTGTCATTGTCTATGCTCTTTCATTGCCTGATCTTCCTCTCAATATTTACATTTATCATTCCGGGCATTAAGCAGGCACTCTTAGCCTAGTTTGGAGCTTAAAAATCCGCAATTTATTCATCAGGAGCAACATTAGAGGTGCGAAGGATAAAATGGCAACGCGGCAAAATATGTAAAAATATTCCAATGTCCCTGAGAAATGGATTTATCTAACAAAAGTTGTACAATGCTGATGCGTTGCTCAGTACAGAAATAAACAATACCTCTAATTGGGGCAGATAATGTAACACACACACACACACACACATGCCATCTCCACCAGTGCACTCTGCCTTCCCTTTGGCTCTCATACAGTATTTAGTGTGACTACCAGGGAAGTGTAAACAAGCTCTTGCCAGTAAATTCGATAAATAGGAGACAAGATTGCAAACAGATGCAGAGCCGGACACACGTACAGACCAGACGGGAAGCTGGACAGAGGATACAAACAAGCACAGAGGAGGAGGAGGAGGAGGAAGAGGAAGAGGCAACACTGGAGAGAAGATGTGATAGGAAAAGCTTTGTTTTGTAGCTATTTTATCCCTTAAAAGGAGATGAAATGTTTCTGATGGACATGATTATTTTTAAGATTCATACATGAATGAACAGTAGTCTGAGTGTATGTGTTGTCTATATCTCTAAAGGTTTGAGCACCGGTTTACGGATATGTCTCATGGTGGCTCCTGGTTGGGAGGGTTTGAAGGGGGCCTGGGCTCCGTAGGGTTTGGGCAGAGGGAGCAGGTCGGTCTCGGGGATGTAGGCGCTGGGACGGGCTACGGCTGTGGTGTACTCTCCATTAGGCAACTGGTTCCACTCCTCTTCCTCAGCCAGCTGCAGCACAAGAGCATACACACCAAAGGGCAGCTTTAATATTTGATTTAAGACGGCATGACCTTGGACGTTTAATCATTTAAATGGCGAGAGATGATCTTGTGGTGAGTGTGTAACTAAATTACAAAATTAGCATTAGCATTCGTTGTGTACGGATGGATTCGTCTTATAAAAACATCGGAAGCTGAACAAACCTAACAAAGTTCACACACAGCGACAAGCTGGATGAGACTAATCTACACTTATACTCACTCAGACGAACGTTTGGCTACATTGATTTGAACCTTGATTAATGTGTAATCCCGACAGAAGCCGGGTGGGAAAAAGAATCTTCCAATGTTCCCTTGTCCTCATGACATTATAGTCACGCCGTTGACTCCCATCCCACAACAGCATGCAAATGAGCGGTGCCTAAATCTCAGGGACTTCAAAGAGCCGGCGATTTCCTCATGCATATGAACAGTTTATCCCCTGGCATGTGATCTGAGGGGTCCACACAATAATGGCTTTGGGTGCAAAGAAAATCAAAAGAGCTGCCAATGACTAAACAGGAAATACATGTTTATCTGGAAGTTTACAAAACATATTTTACATTTTAATAGGGAAAAAAAGAGCTTTAAATGCGGGATTAACAGCGTCTGAACAAGCTTATATATTTTAAATCCTGCACTGTTTCTTCCGCCGCCTCGGTCGGGCCAGCAGCTATAAACAGGAATAAATGGAGTGAGAGAATACAGATCGGTGTAACAACAAGCTGCAGACAGCCGGACCGGGTCCAGACACAACTGCTTCCTGTGTGTGTCTCTTTCTTGTGTGAACAGGCTCTACATCTGTTTGTCTGCCAGTCTGCCCTTCTAGTCTTGTGTTTGTGCATGTTGACTAATGTAATCTCTCGTCTGTGTGTGTGTGTGTGTGTGTGTGTGACGGTGTGTGTGTGTGGATGGTTTCCTCTCACTTCTCAGTCTCAGCATGCGCATGTTCAGGTACAGCGCAGCATTTCTGTGCCTTGGAGTTGTAATCGATCCCCGGCCTTGCAGCACGCGCCGTGTCACCCTTTCACTTCTGATTCTGTCACTTTCTCGCCCCCGCGGTGCCGTAATGAATCCTGGACAAACGATCTTTCTAAGCGTCTGTATTGCTTTACCTTCTCTCTCTCCTCTTTGTCCCTCTGCCTCCTCTTCTTGTCCCGGAGCATCTTCCTCCACTCCTCCTCCATCTCCGGGCAGGGTGGCAGGCCCTGGTCCAGCCGCCGCTGGCACCTGTCCATCTGGAAACACAGGGACAAGCGCAAAGATCCATTCACTTTGTATTCCTGTCACCCGGTCCACTCTACACTCTCCTGGCTTGATTAAATTCAAGCTGCGCCCAAAAACAGATGGTTGTATTAGTGTCAGAATCTGGGCAAAGTTATGCCTCTGCATTTCCTAATGCTGGTAGTGTCTACAGCCTGCTGCAGGTATGCATCAGCTGCGAGTGCTCTTCAGGTTATTAACACACATCACTGAAACGTCTCGAGGGCATGTGGGAGATTCGATTTTTTTTTTTCTTGATACGAAAAGCTGTGAGACTTCAGAATTCAGAACAAGCTGCTCAGCTTATAAATCAGCAGATGCTTTTTTTTTTTTTTTACACTCAAACTCTGCAACAAGAAAATAGTGGAGCATTGACTGAGCGAGGCATATATTGACCCCAGGAGTTGGTGGAGAACCAATCAGAGTGTAAATATTGGACTTACATTTGCTATGGATTCATATATTTATGTATTATCAAGCCATTGCTATGCAGACATGGAGGCTGCTCTTGTATGTGCTGTAGTGCAACACAGAGTGTTTTGACTTTCAACAGGAAATGGCACAAACAACGCAACTTCTCTAGGATTTTCTTTGGAAGCAACAGTGAGAAATGATGCTGAAGACGCTTTCATCTCTCTTCTATGACACTCAGTGAAGGGAGACAAGGCAGCGGGAGGGGAGGATGTGCAACGGGGATCACAGGTAAGACTCCAGAATCCTGTTGTTGTTGTTGGAGTTGAACGGGCGATATGCTGTTGTGGTATTAGTGACCAGCTCTGACCTGGAGCTCTTTCTCTCTGATCCCCTGTTGGAGGGACAGAGCACCCGCTTGCTTCATGGAAAGCTCCGCCGAGATGGCCATCATACGGTGACTGGTGTCGCTGATTTGAGAGCGGAGTTCGTTCAGCTGGAGGCAGACGAAACAAACACAAACAATAACACTCTGGAGGTCGTCACATACAAAAAACATGTGAGTGTGTGCTTGTGCCTGTTATATCTGATCTCTGCGTGAAGTGGATCTTCTTGTTTACCTTCTTTGCCAGCGACAGTCTGTCCTCCTTGCAGTTCTCCGTCCGCTCTCTGAGTGGCTTCATGAGCCGGGTCACCTGCTCCACCAGGAGTTGTGTTTCCAGTACCTGCTTCTCTCGTTCTGCGATGTTCGCCTCCAGCTACATTTATAGAGACACACAAACTGATTAAGTGCTCCGAAATAAATATATGCAATGTCTGCACGCAGAATTTAACACCTCGTACCTTTTCGATCTTCTTGACCAGTTCCGCAGCTGAAGGATCGGAGCCTTTAAGCTCTTTGTAATCAGCTGTTTGATTCAGACCTTCCAGAGTCTTGTCTCTGGCTTCCAGCAACTGAGAGACAGAGAGACAGAGTAACACAATACGTGGAATATCTGTCGAGAGATCAAATACAGCATCCTGTCAGTTACGATCATATACCGTCTCTCTTCATGATGCAAGGGAATTCCCAGAGGGCGGCACGAGTCGAATAAACGAAGATGTGACAAAGTATTTATGAAAAATCAAGAATTAGTCTGCCAGTGTTTCTCTTTCAAGTGTTTTGCCCTCCAGGCATTAAAGACACTTAACGCGCAGGGGATTTAATAAAAGTACGTTTTTTGAAATGTGGTTGTGATGTGTGACGTTCTCAGATTGATGCACTTACACAGGCCAGATGTACAAAATAAGTAATCAGATTTAGAGACTGGATAAGATCATTTGAAATGACTCACACACACACACACTTGATCCATAGCTGATATTGAAATATTGATTATAGCTTCTTCAAGGGGTTATTTATATTATATGTCTCTGGGTTTTGAATTGCGGGGTCACACAAAAACAAGCGGCTTGTCATGCTCCCGACTGCTCCGGGGGACATTTTCTGAATGAATGATTAATCAGCCAAGCGGAAAAAAATAATCAATTGATCAATTTATAATGAATTCTAGTTGATAGCCTTTGAAAAGTCACGGCGGGGATGCGGGCTCAAAGCTTCACCTTGCATGACCCGCTCTGTCTATTTCAAGAAACACGCAGATTGTTCAAATATCTGCTATTTGATGTATATTAAACAGCTGGAGACACACAAGAGGACCAGAGGCTTTCTGACTTGAACCCAGAACCACAGATGGAAATGAGCAATTACTGCGTCTACTTGCGAGAACCCAATGGCCCCGTTACTGCAAAATAAAGGGAAAAATATATGAGACGATCAAGGAGCCGTAACAGAGACCATAGGAATAGAAAGAAGGAAAAAAACAGAGGAGATTAAAAGAAAAGAATGCATGAGGAACATATTTATAGATGCCTGAGGGGATCAGAGGAGGAGATAAATATAAGTATTGAAGAAGTGATGCGATAGAACGGCAAACAGTGAGGATTGGGGATGAGTTGAGGAGAATAACAGGGTGTGGAGAACACAGGCGGTCTGACCTTCCGTGACCCGTGTTATGAAAGAGCAGCGTGTCTCCATTCAACCATGGTTTATAGGTACATGCACCTGTGCGCCCCGATCCAACTTGAGAGTGTGTGTTTGACAGAATAGACAGCGTGGAACAAAGTGATGATTCCCACTTCCCCCGACTTCATGAGATTAATGAAGCCTTTCTAGTGCACAAGAGGCAGCGAGCCTGATTAAAACCGACTTTAAGGTGTTCAGCCCTTTTAAATAAAGCTGCTTCTTCCTCAGTGTCATATGGCTGTCATGTGGTTAACCGGGGGGGTTGTGAAGCTTAAGTTACAGATGCTCGAGTAGAGAAAAAAAAAAAGACTGATATGCGGAGAGAGAGATGAGAGTCAGAGAGCGATGAAACACTTGAGAGGCGAGGAAGATGAAGTGAAGAAGAGCAAAGAGAAGCAGAGGAGATTGCATGAAGGCTAGACTGAAGAGAGGAGGGAGATATGGGATGTGAAAGCAGACAAGACGAAATTAGAGACAAGAGATGCTGAAAAACAGGAATTAGGGATGACTAACAGGGACCAGGATTATCTTCAATCCTCAGAGTATGACAACACAGATTTCAGTGTGAGGAGTTGAATGCATAATTATATCAAGGGGTCAACGGGATTCGATGGCCTTAAACACATGAAGGCCCACTTAAAGCACACATCTGGACTCACACAAGGGTTTGAGGGAAGTACGTCTAAGATGTAAGGATAGAGGCTGACTGCGTATCCTCAGAATACAAAACAAGTAAAAGATGTGTTGCTTCCAATATCATTTTGTTTAATGTCATGTTCACAGAAGTGTTAATGTCACACCTGTTCAGAAGTCAGAATCCGCAAACACCCAACTGAGACGAGTGTCAGTCCGGTCCTCAGATCAATACGACTTCTGAGTGTGATGGATCTGTCTTCCACCCGCACATATAACCACCCTGAGCCATTTAAACACTTCATGATGGATGTGATGCAGCTCCTCTCTGTCACTCCACTTCTCCTCTCACTGCTCTTCAATCTTCTTCTCTGCTCAGCCTTGGTCTTTAGATTTTCATACCTGTCCTCTCTTGTTGTTTGTCCCCGCTGATGTTTCTCTTTGTTCTCCGTCCCTCTCTTTGACAGAGTCTCTGCTTCCGCTGCCGGCCAGCCTCGGCCCTTCTTTTCTTCATCCGAGACTCTCAAATAAAAGCTTCTTTCTTGGCTCACGAATGCTGTAAATCTTTTTTTTTTTTTTATATGACAGCAGCTCCGCAGGAAACAATTTGTAAATCATTTACATAATCTCAGCCCTGGCAATTACATCTCAGTCGGAAAAAACCTGCCTACGCGGGACCCGTGTCATCCTGAACCTGCGAGATTGCCACAACTCTACGACCTTCACGGAATTTCAATAAGAAGAACACGGAGAGGAATTATCCGAGTTGTGGAAAAAATAGAGACAAAAGAAGAAGATGAGGATAAAAAGAAAGACAGACGTTGGTAAATTATGAATGAAGCGTCTCTCCTCCTTTGCTCCCTCCTGCAGGATTCCTGTGACCTTATCACAGTTGATGTATGTTTACCTCCCTTTGCTGTCATCCAAATACTCTGATGTTATTGGGTTTTATGGCGTGTTTAATGCAGTCATTAGTGATTTTATTGTGCTGTGCGGTGTATCATATTCCTGAAATGATTATTTAGAGGGTGTGACATCACAATTTTGAGATGAGATATATCCCGAAGAAAAACGTCTTTCAAGGGGTTGTCGAGTGGAGTTTTTAGACACCACACACTTCGCGCTATCATCCGTGGGTTTTGTCGTATTGTGTTTTCTCGCACGCTCCTCTCTCGCCTGACGTTCGTCTCTCAGATTCCCCATGGTAACAAGTTCTAGACAGGTTGGATAAAGATTTAAGAGAGGGACAGACAATGACTCACGACCGTAGGGAGAGTGCAGTATTTCATAAGCCCCACCCTGTTAGAAGTCTCACTCCATCACTTTGTGTGTGTGTGTGAGCTATAAATATAATTGTGATATTGTGCATGCAATGTGGGTATGTGCAGTATAATGTATTGCACAATTACAAACAGGTAATTAGGGGGACTGTGGAGCATATTCAGAGGTTGCTGCAGGAGTTTTTATCACACCTCAACTCCAACGCTGCGGTGATGTATGTGTGGGCGCTCATGCATATGCTCCTCTTTTTGTGCTTGAGATGTCAGCGTGCCATCAGCTCATAAACCCGTAGAAAATACCGGATCTTAACACCAACCTCTGTTTATTCTGCGGCAATTAAATTTCCTCAGAGCAAATGAAAGCCTGGGAGTATATTGGAACTTCAATAGTCTCACAGATGGCCCGATCTGTCTTTGTCAAAAAATTTGCCATCAAATAGAGGAGGGTGGGGGGGATCTGTCTGCAATGAACAGATAAAGTGGTCACAGATGAATACAAATACACAATATATATGATAAATCAACAGCAAGGCAGTTGCTCGGAGATTGAATTCGCATAAAGAATGAATTTGCAGAGAGAATAAATTGAGCAGGCAACCGTCCTGCAGTGGAGGAGAGATTCACTTTTTGTACGCGGGGGAGCAAGATGGCTGTACGAGGGAAAACAGCCATTTAGAAAATGATTCGCTGTTTACACAATGGATGGGTCGATCGATTCATACCGCAGACTGTGTGTCGGAAATCGACCGTGACATCTCCCGTTGGTTTGTGAACACCCGTGTTGACATTTTGGCCTTCACCATCTTGATTATTTGGAGATTGAAGTGATTATTTGGATGAGGAGGTGGAGCTTGGGGGAGGTTGTGCATGCGTACACCTCTCTACTGCCTACATCCTGAGTGACAGGTTGCCATGGTAGCGACTATTCAATAACAAGAAATTCACACCCTAAAGCATATCCTGCTTTATTGGCTTTTTTATATGCATAAACAAATCTTCCTATGATTGCATATTCTTTGGGTAGGTGACACGTTTTGGGGGCTGGAAGCAGTGTCGGTAAGCAGACCCTCTGGAGAGCCTTTAGAAAGAATGCAGGTTTAAGGCACTTCAGATTTGGCTTCACCTTTCACACGCGGATGGTGCCCCTGTGATTCATGCTGTACACAAATTCAGAATGTAAATAGTGACTGTAAGAAACGTCCAGGGAGTTTCATGTGAATCCAAACAATGCGTAGGGTCTACAGTCCAGCTAGATAATCTGTCAGGCTTCTCTTAAACAAGTTTGCATCAGCGTGCAGAGAACATGAGTGTGACAGCCAAATAGGACGTAAATCCATCCAACAGTTTAGGGTCACAGCACTCCAAACCACAAATGTCGACGTCATGATGGCATTAGAGGGAAAGTCAACGAAGCAGTCGACAGTCTCTGGGGACTTTGCGTGTCGCTACAAATCTGTCAGGCTAACCAATAGTTCTTGATTTATTACCGTCCTGTCAAGAAAAGGGTGTTTTTTTTAAATAGCAGCACATGTTGAAGTCTCTTCCAACATTCTACACTTGAGTTCATCCAAATGAGGAAAAGACTCTGAGAGTAGTGAAAACCAGTGACTGTAATTCTAAGAAGCACCACGCCCGATCCCACAATGCAGCCACTGGCAGGGAGACTTACTGCCTGTGTTTGTATGGATTAGATAACAGCCTCTCTCCCTCTATCTGTCTGTCAGTCCCAATCTCCTGAGTTGCTTGAATATATTTGTGTTTTTATGTTGTCTGAGCTTGTCTCCGTGAAACTGTGCCGTGCGCCGTTATTTGTCCCTCTCGGTCTGGCTCATCTTTATGCATGTCTGCCTTCGGGGTTTAGTTAGCAAAAGCACCGTTTACGGTTTTGGTGAAACATCTGAGAATGTTCAAGAAGTACATGCATATTCAACGTAATATTCAATTCATGCATCGGGTAATCCTTGCAATGCTGTTTTCCTAAACTTTGTCTTACAAGAGCAAAGAGAAATGCACAAGTGAAATCCCCACCGCGTGAGGTAAACACTTGTTGCTGATAGTCAAAGTAAAGAGAGCCTCCTCCTACGCAGTGAATTTATTAGTTTCATTATGAAACGGAGCTCTGAAAGTATTTCACAGGAGCACTCATTAGTGATGTTCCGTGTGAATCTTCTAGCGTCTGCTCTCTTGCAAGTATTGATTTCTGGAGTGTTGTTTTTTCGAGTCCCCCTAGCCTGCGAAAAAAAGTTGAACAATGTTCTGCAAAAATCCCGAAAACAAACAAACTCGCCCACAATCGTGTTCTTCCCAAAATCCTGGGAGAACAATGCACTCTCATAACTTGAGACACTGAATTCACAGGGAACTTGTTTTTCTTCGAGGAAGTAAGGGAGTACAAGTATGTAGTTGGACAATGACCTGCAGCAACCGTTGCCAGAAGATCCAATTTGAATAGCTTTTGCAGATTGGCTATATATTTCCTCCATCCACAGTCAACAAAATTTGAAGTTTAAGTTCTATTAGTTCATTTCCTCACCTCTAACTGCAGCTTGGCGATCTCCTCCTCCAACCTTTGCTTGATTGGGCCCTCCTTCTCCTTAAAGTCTATCTGTCTCTTCTCCTCGTTGATTGCCACCTGCAGGTCCCTCATCTCCTTCTCCAGGGTCTCCAACGCCATCTTGCCCTTCGTGGTGGCCGCCTCCTGGACCTTCACCTTCTCACAGTAGTTAAACAACACTTCCTCGTGTTCCAGGAGCTCAATGCCGCTGTCGATGACAGAAAAAACTCACGTTACTTGACATCCGCAGTTGAAATCCTCCACTTGAATTCAGGCAATACGTGTAAGGTGATGAACATACAGGGAGTTGCGACGCTGTATGGCCATTTCATGACTCTTGTTTGTCTCAACAAGCGCTTTCTCCTGGAGGTTGATGATTTGTCTGAAGTTCCTTAGCTCCAGTTTGTTGTCCTCACACACCTGGCTGACCTGACGGTGCTTCAAAGCAACCTACAGGAAGTTGAAATAAAGGCGACATGTAATGTATGATGTTAGGCGTTGACGTAAGGATTCCACACAAACATTTAACTGGATATCAATTAAATAATAATGAAAAAAATCCCTGATGCTTTTAGCAAATCCTAAAAAAACTGTAGTATTACTATAATTACTAAGCCTCATGTACCGTATATGCTTTTAAATGCACTTGAATGCTTCCACTTATCATTATGTCTGACTATCCATTTAATTGTCCATAAACAACAGTTTGATTTGTCTTCTGAACTCGACAGCCAATCGAGGTTTAACGACCCGAATACACATTTCCAGTACATTCCAACAAGCTCAACATTTGCGACAAACAACTGTCTCTCTGTACTTGAGTATATCAGCTTGTAGTAGAGAAGAAGGGGCGACCTTGGAGATGCTGTTTTGTAGTTTGTCCCTCACTTTGCAGCTATTAGAGAGCTTCATGCGAGCCTTTGTGAGTGTTCTGGAACGGACACATAAAGAAGAATATCAGGTGAAGATCAACCACCTGAGAAAAAGTATGATGAGAGTTTAATGCCGCTAAAAGGTACTGAACTGGTCTTACATCTTGTGTATGCCTCATTTTTTCTACATCAGAATGTAGTTTTTACTTTATCAATATGCCGTACACACATATAAACCTCAGCCTTCCTTTGTACCGCACGTACACACCTGTCCTTGTGGATGACAACGCTGCGCTGGATCTCTGTCTCGTTCTCCAGGACTTTAACCTGCTCCATCAACTCTGTGATGGTCTGTGAGGCGATCTGCTTCAGCTTGACGTACTTATTTCTCTCTTCAGTGATCATGTCACAGACTTTGCAGTACTGTGATGATCTGAAGATCAGAACAGATTATCCATGAAACCATTGACGGGCACTGATCACATACAGCATCTGTACAGTTACCACCTTTTCTTCTATATCTTGACAAGAGGCTGACAAATAAAAGAAAGGGGGAAACAGCCGTGGCACCTGTGTTGTAGCACAGCGTTGACTTTGTTGTGGTGCATAATGATCAGGTCTTTTTCTCGCAGCTCCTGACAGAGGTGTTGATTCAGGTGCTGTGGAGAAATTCACACAGGTATGAGTACAGCAGGATGTGCAGATGTGTGTGTGTGTGTGTGTGTGTGCACCCACAACCTTCACGGTGCAGACAGACCGATATAAACGAGCCTTGAGGTTGTCTGATCACGTTCATTGTCTATGGAGGGCGGGCGATCCGACCTCATGGTGCGTGATCAATACGTCAAGTCAATTGAACGAATAAACATGACTCGACCTCTAATTAATGCGCATGAGATCAATCGAGATGATCTATCAAAGTAGGCAGCGCTTATAAGATATGAAGCCATCATTATGTCACATATTCTCTCTCTAATATCAACATTTTGTCGTAACTGGAACATTTTAGACATATGAAATGAAATATGGATGTCCTTGTTATGAAAAGCACTGATGCAGACATCAAAACCCTGATAAAAATTGTATATTACTGCTTGTTTATACTGTGTATGTGTGTGTGCTGCACCTCAGCTCGGAGGAGTTCATGGTGCTTCTGGCCCCTCTCCTCCGCTTTGATCTGTGTCAGACATCTGAGGTTGTGGAGTTCTTCTCCGAGGCAGTTTGACTCCTTCAGCAGCTCTGGAATCATCCCATATCGCTGCTTCCTCTGGCTCTCCATCTCAGCTTTTGATAGCTAGAACGGAACACGTGTAGTTCTCGGTTTAAATAATGAGCCATTGTGTTCTGGAGAACGTTGGATGTGTTGCAGGGATAATGCGGGCGGAGTACGTCACATTTTCGCTGTTGCGAATGATTTTGTGTCCGCCCACATGTTGTGCCCACGCACGCGTCCTCACCTGTTTTTCGAAGCTGACTTTGAGAGCATCCACTTCTTTCTGAAGCTCCATCCTCTGTTGCATCCCGGCCTCTCGTTTGGGAACGGCATCTACCTGTGAATTCAAGAAAGAAAAATGTATTCACAATTTGTGCATGCTGGGTGGGCGGACATCTGTTGTATTCACTGCAAAGAGGTATCATTGTTTCCCTGATTGCAGACTTCACGTACTGAGGAAAGAATGAACACAAGGATTCTCTAATATTTATCAAAGTTCCCGTCATATTCAGTTGGTGCATATGTGATCCTGTATGAATACTATATATCAGTGCTTCCCTCCGGCCTACGTAAGCCGTTGGATCCAGTGGCATTGGAAGTATACAGTGAAACTAATAAAAATGCCTGTAGGTGTTGGGATCTCTCCTCTCTGCAGGGTCAGCCACAACACTTCATACCACACGTTTAAAAAGTAGGAGTCACCGGAGGAAGAATCTAAACGAATCAATATTTTAAAGAGTTTTTAAAAAAAAAAAGACAAACAAAAAGTTTTATTTCAGCTTTCATGTATAAGCAGCAAATAATACCGTCACTATTTCAAGTTCTTTGTGTTGGCCCTGTACTGCGGTACTGTATTAATCACATCCCTCCTGAGACACATGTCATAAATCTTATGGTAAACTAGTCGATACAAGTCGAAACAGCCTTCACAGTCAAACCGCATTATGAGAAATTGCTCAAGAGAGACAGTTAGTGTGGAAATGAATCATTTTAGTTTTCGATAATTCCAAAGTATGTGAAATCCCTGATGTGTCATTATGTCTTTTCGAATTGCTTTGTGCTTGTGATATGTGCTGACATGCTTCCCTTGGCTGTCGCCTCTTCCCTCTGCTTTCTTTTTAAAAAACATCATACCAGTAAAAATTACAGGAAGCTCAAGAATAAAGAAAAAAAAATGCTCCTGATGTCATGGATTCATCCAGTTGAAGGTTCCTGGTAACTGGCACATGCAAAACACCCCACAGGTGTGTTTTAACCTGGAAACATTTCTTAATTGTCAATACCAGTAAAAACAGGATGATGCAGGAGCCCTGGAATGTTCCATATTGTAGCAGCATGAAGGGCTGCTGCCCAGACCAGTCTCCTGCTGTAGTGATCGTATTCTTTCAGTAATTGTCCAGCCTCACGCTAATCGAGGTAGCATTTCCCTGCTTCTTCCAATAGGAGTGGACACCCAAACGTTAACACTCAAATGGAATTAAATGACAGACGTCGTTTCTCTGAGTATGAGTCGCAGCGCGCCACACATCACCTGTGCCTGTAAGTCGTTGTAGGTAGACTGTGTGTGTTCGAGCTGCTCAGCAGCCATGGTCAACGCATGCTCCATCCTCTTGAGGCCTTGCATCTGCCTGAGGAGAAACACAGCCACCTTTTAAAATATTTATCATCATCAATCCTCATCATTAGGCTGTGCCACACACACACTCTCAGTGTCTCGATTACAGAAGGCACAGATTCCTGTCAAACATGCAGGTTTTCAATGCAGCAGGGAACTATGAAACGCTTTGAACTTTTTTTTTTGTATCTTAATTAACTTCAGACTATGAATGTACTTCGTGAACTACTGGCTTTGTTAAATTCTTGCTACGGTCCAGTACAGTCAAATGTTTTATAGAAACATATGCAGTGGGTGATGACGACGACGCCAACAAGCTGTAAAGACGTGGTATTAATAAATGCGTTGAACAACAAGATATCTCTTCACAGCTTACTTTAGATGCACAGTGCAAATCCCCCTCGCAGACGGTGTATCACTAAGTGCTATCACTACGTGGGCACTCATTTACTGGTGGGATGGTGGATGCTCAGTTTAACATCTTTTCTGTACCTATTTCTCTCCCTGAGCTGCACAGACTGACTCTCGCACAGGTGCTTTCTGTCCGACAGGACGTTCTGCAGCTTCATTTCCAGGATGCCTCTGGTGATGAAAAACACAATGACATGCATGACTTCACCGATCAAATGATATATTTCTATCTTAAAGTAGCAGCGTGGTTGGATTTATGGAACATCAAAAGGTTTGCAGATTGCAGCCAAAAGCAGACCATGGCTTTCCAAGCATGCAGGGAAATTTACATTTGCCTTCAGTTGTTGTGGCAGGGCATTTGTCTGCAAATAGATTCCCTAAATGATACACCTTGATGTGTGTATTAAGGTTTACAGTGTACCTGTTCCCTGTGATTTCAACCTCTTCCTCTTTGATGACCTCCTGCTCTTTCAGCAGATGTCTGCATCTTCTCTGGCTGGCCTCCACTTCGGCCCTGAGACCCTCCAGCTCCTTGGTCACCTCCTTCTTCTTCGTCCTGAGGGAGAGGTGACGCTCTTCCACCTCCTTCGCGTGCTGATTCATGTTGTCAACCTCCGTGTTTAGCGCTTCTAACTTCTTCATCTCAGCTCTGTTGTGTGTTTGTGGAGGTGACAGAAAGGTTAAACCATAGAAAGCATGTATGGAACTATATGTACTGACCCTATATGAGTTCATATCTTATGACTGGCATGCTAAAATACTCCCTGCAGACACTCTCAGCTATGAATATGCAATTGTGAATTCTAGCTCACAAGCTTCATACAGCCAGTTCTACTAGAGACAAATATTTATTTGAAATAAACATGAAAGAGACTGCAGTGAGGCCGCACTTGAATGAGGAATAAACTATGTCTGCAATTCTTGGAAATCCACAAAGGGTAACACCTTCAGATTTGCCTTTTGGACTGAACTGTGCCTGTTTATCCAAATGGAAAAATGTGGTTGCTTAGAGGAAATGGAATGAAAGAAATGCACACATTCTGTGTTTGTTCGTCCGTCCCATATCAGCCTGAGCACAAACAATTGATAGCACATGCTCTTTCCAACTCAACGACAATATGAGTCCATCAAATTAAATCCAGTCCTCTCGTGTATTTGGAGATCTAGATGGCGGAGAGGGATTACCACGGGATTTGAGTCAACTGACAGAGGGAGAGTATAAATCAATGGATGAAGTAAGTTTCTTTGGGTCTCCTCTTCTCAGTGTTGCCTCACTAAAGAACTTAGACAGGCTCATTTGAGTTCATAACCCTGGTGTTTGGAAGATTTCCAGAACGTCCTCAATACAGATTTGTATGTGTTAAAGGTACTCACTCCAACTTAGAGTGCTTCCTTTCAATCCCCTTCAGAATCTGGTCGGGTATGACGATGAGCCGGGCATTCTCAGCCTTGTAACACACACAAGCACGAGAAAGAAAGCAGAAGATTTGTGATTTCATTCATGGTGTGCCCTCTCTCTCTCTCTCACACACACACACACACACACACACACACACACACCTCATTGAGCTCTATGATTTCCTTCATGTCTTCCAGCTCTTTCTCTTCCTTCAGTATCTGCAGCTCTTGGGTTTCCACGTCTTCCATCAGACCTCTGTGCAGGAAGTGATTGCAAGGTAAACACAAAATCGTCTCCTTAAAGTTTGATTGATTTAAATCGTTTAGCTGCCACGTCCCTTGTTACGCAGACACACTGTAAAAGCTGATTAAACATATGTGTTGTAGGCAGTAAAGCAATACCTGACTTCCACTTGTCTCTCGGCCAACTCCTTTCTCAGATCTTCATAATTGTCCCGCAGGGCCTTTGTTCTGCTCTGCTGCTCCTGAGTGATCCACCGGCAGATTGACATTTAGATCACATATCAAGAATATCGGGTCAATGATGAGAATTCAGTTCAGCTCAGGCTGCACACACAAGATACTATCATTTTAATCCCAGCTCTCAGGGTTTGCTTTAACAGATTTTGGTTGGAGTTTTGAACAACTCTTTTTTTTTTTCTTGGGTCTGAGTGATGTTTATGACTTGATGACAGATAAACAACATTGTGGCAAGTTTATTGACCTCACATTCAGATTTATCCCGTTAAAACTGGAGTCGCGCCGTAAGTTGTTTCAGAGGTATTTGCAGTGCTAGAACTTCAAAATATTTGGAGGGTTATCAAAGATCCAAATGTTAACGGCTTGGATGGTGTTGGATGTATTCAGCAAACTCTGCATACCTCAAACTGAAAGCTTCTCTTGCCTCGGCAACCAGACTCGAGTTAGAAGATTGGATGTTTATTAATGCATTGCTTCGTGAGACTGCCGTGAAAACTACCTGGGATTTTGGTCACTTGTGAGAATCGAAACAAATTGTAAACTCAAGAATATCATCCCCTTGTAATTGGACAAGCAAACTTATAGCTTATTTATACATTTATTTATTTATACTCTATCAACTCAATATCTGTCTCTTTTGCGGCCTGTATGCTACCAACGACTGTCGGCTGACTAATGTTTGAATTTACATTTTAAAGAATAAAAGTACATCTCCTCTTTTTGTTAGGGGGTTTCTAAAATGTGAAAGTTGCTGCATCAGTAACCTTTGTTGATGACTGCCGGCCACTTCTATCTTTATTTGCTTGAATAAAGATTAAAAAGAAACTCTCCAGGATTAAAATTTGTTCAAACCATTCAATCCTTCGCTCTGACTGGAGTTGGTAATAGAAAATGTTTTAGCTTCCCATTCCGTCACCTAGTTTTTTGAGCCAATGGCAAGTCTTCGTATTGAGGGATTAAGTCTGGATGGGGGCTTAAAGTAAACCTCATTTGTATCCTCACTGAAGACCGTTGTTGCACTTGTAATCCACGTCTCTGAGACTAGACCTGAAAGGTGCTATGATGAACTTACAGCAGGCGTCGGATGAATCTCATTCTCTTTCACCAGACATCGCTTCTCTTCCCTGAGACTTCAGGGAGGGTAAACATGAGAAGGAAGAAAAGAAGAGAAGGTGATAAAGTCACTGGGAGAAAGAAATACAAATGAAACCTTTCTGTTATTGGTAAAACAAGTACAACACAATGTAAACGCGCTTTTAAAAACGTTGTTCATCTCGCTGCAAAAGAATGTTTGAGCAGTCGATTAAAGATTGTCTGGAATGATTTCAAGTCATTGTGAAAAACCTGACAGCAGCACGTGGTGCACAGCTGCACGTCGCACAAACAGCAAATGACATTAATCTTCCTGGCAAGTTGATATATTGGACTTTAGCTGGTGAACAGGAGGAAAAAAACCGCATGAACACTGAAGTATGTGAATGGAAAAAAAGAAGTTCTGCGTATCTTTTTGGCTGAAGATAAAGGATGCAAAGATTTTTTTTTAAGAGGCATATTTGCAGTGTGTGCATCTGCTCGTCATATGCAGGCCGCCAGCCTTTTGGACGGAGGTGGAAGAGGGAAGGCGAACTGAGGGAATGTCAGGGATAGGGGAAGAGGTCGGGCTGGAGGCGATGAAAGAAAGGGCGGAAAGAGAAGAAGAAGAAGAAACAGAGACGATTAGAGGACAAAAGAGCTCGCTTCCACATACTCACTATATAATACTGTCTATTACCGCACCCTGGGAGAAAGCTCTGTAAGTGCTTTTCATTAAATCTTTCAATTACTGCTGGGCTTACAACTCCCAGACTTGGTGTGTGCTCTGCACTAAAAATCACTGTCTCCAACAGATCATATATTTGCAGTACAGTGGGTTTATGTGCTGCGAGTGGTTTAATATTGCGGCGGCATTCCACACTCAAATGTAATTTAGGACAGATAAGAAGGAAAAAAGAGCCGCTCGAGGGAGTATTAAGCAGCGGAGTAAATAATGACTGTTAATAATATTTGAGTTTATCGCCTCTTTTTCTCTTCTTCTGTCTGATGCATTGCATTTTCAAACTTATCCGACTAACATAGATGTTAGCTGATATTCACCTCCACTGGCCCATCATGCAAATAAGAGGATGTTTATTTGTTTATATGTATTGACAGCGTTAGCTTAGCCGCTGCAGATTGGGAGAAGATCCAATGGGATGTGATTTATATTACACAAAGGTACGTTGCTCATTGCGTATGTAGGTAGTTGTATAGCAGGATGTGAAGGTGTTTGTCATGGAGAGGAAGGTTATATTAAAGGTTGTTGGATACATTTGTGTGACTGCAACTTCAAAGCAGTTCAGGTAGTTTTGATGATAGAATTTCACCTCTCATCCCTTTATGTTTTTGATGTTAGCTCCTCCCTGCGAAGGTGAGCTTTGGCTGAATGATACTTGTCTTGATAGCGTGTGCAAGAGATTCCCGAGCCCGGGATCAAAGGGTTCGTGACACAGTAAACTGATTACAGGATAATATTTCATATCTTCAACGTAGAAACATCCCTCAGACTTTTATGAGTCATCTGCGCTCCTACCTTTCGCTGTTTTCCAGTAATAAAAGTTTTATTCTCATTCTCAAACCCTCTCAAATGTGTGCACGACACACACTCTCCTGAACTTACTATTTACACCTCACACCATTTATTATGTCTGGCAATTCATTTTTAATGGAAATTTGTACCTTCGCTGCAACACCGATCATTTCGCCTCTTCTAGTAGTTGCATTTTAACTGATTTTCGTCAACTGTCGAGGAATTATTCATAGAATTCTGACATCTTTATATTCAAGCTAATTTAAATTGCTGCCACTGACATTAAACTATTTGCGGGACACACTGAATCCATCTCCGGAGCTTAAAATTCAGTCGCTCATATCATTTACAGTTCAGCTGACATTTCGACTGCTTTACTCTCAATATCATAGTTAGACCGTCTCCACCAGTCCAAAGACAATTTATCTGCTTTCAGTGGTTCAATACAAACTGCCTCTGGACCTTTAACGATTTTGATTAACTTGATTAAACTACTGCGACGTCAAATATGCGACTAAACTGATTTCAAGTGCTTTTTCATTCTTAAACTTCACTTAAACCCAAATCATAAAATGACTCTTGAGCCTGAACTGAAAGCAACGAAAAGACACTTGACACATAATCTGTAACAAGTGGTTTCAGGTAAACATTGCTGTGCAGTAGAAGTCATCACTGTGTGTTGCTTAGCAATATTCCAAGTACCCTCCGTTTGACCTTTGAAAGGCAGAGTTTGTATACATCACAGCAAAGGGAGGAAGATACTCGACTGAGTGTGTTCTTTTCCATTTCCCCGACCCTTTGGACACACTGATAGTGTTGCTGAGTGAGTTGGAGGAAGGAAAAGAGAAACCTGCAGCGGGGAAGTGGAAAATTGGTTGTGATGAGAAAAGAGAATCATGGGCACTGAAGGAAAGGATTAGAGGAGAGGAACAGAAATGAACGACAGGAAAGGAAAGACGTCAAAAAATTAACCCGGGCAGGCACAGAGCTCAGATGAGTAAACACTTTCCAATGAAGTAAACTCCACTTGAACCTGGCATTTGTAAATAGAATTCCCCTCGAACAGTAACAGCCATTTTTCTTCTTGTTATGACTAGGATTCAACAGCATAGGAAAACACTTGTGGTGGGCCAAGCAACACACACGGCGTCAGTACTGTGAGTGCATGTGTACGTGTGTGTGTGAGTCCTACACTCTTTTTTTCTTCACCTCCCTCTGAAGTCAATAAAAACCTGCAAAGATGCTGCTTCATAGCTCACTTCAGCATTAAGTCCCCTGTAACTTATGTGTGACTCTGTGTGTGTGTGTGTGTGTGTGTGTGTCTGTGTGTGTGTGTACGTGTGTCTGAAAGGACATGAAATGCTCTCCAACTGTACACAATCACTCTGCATCACTCCATTTTCACTTCTGTGTTTTGTCCGTCTGTCTCTTGGGTTCCTCTCTGGGGTGCGAGGTTCATCTGTGTGTGTGTGTTGACGTGTGCCATTTGACATCATATCTGACTGAAAATGAAACATCTGGCATGACTGATTGCAATGATAATAACGCCTGTGTATGTGTGCAGCTCACCACATCAGTTTGTGGTGTGTCTTGTACTCGCTGTCCTCCGCTGCTTTCAGTTCCTTGTACGCCTGCAGGAGCTGCTGTCTCAGTTCATTGACCTCACTCTCAGGCTCCTCTGTTCTCTCCACCTTGGCCTGCAGCCTCTTCAACTCAGCATGAACCTTCTTTGCCTCCTCCAAGAGATGGATCTCAGTGTCCTGGCTACTATTGGATGAAACAAGTGTGCATTGTATCGATATCTTCTGACTGCTGGGCAGTAAAAGGTGATGTAAACCTTGTTTAAAAGTCAAAATCATTTAGCTATAACCAGTCTAAACAGCCCTACAGTAACTCTTGTGTGAAATAAATTACAGTATGATGTGCAAGCCTTTTATTTACATGTACTCGACGAGCACTTATTTGTTTATTACATATTTGCGCACTGAAACTGCCTTGTTCTCAGAAGGAACTGTGATCTCAGAAAATACTGTCACTCCTTCTGCGTGCCCTGGTGGTGATTTAGAGATTATACAGGACACGGTAATGCTCTGCTAACAAACCATGCTAACTGGGTTCTGGCTGCGTTGCAGGTCTGCTGAGGATTAGCTTCGCTCCGGGCTGCAACAGTGACAGGAGAACCAAGCTCCAGATGCAATGATTCACTGTAGCAGCCTGTGCAGCATCTAGCAGAACAGTACCGCTGTTCTGGTTCGTTCTGTGTGACATCAACCATGACAAGAATGAACTACTAGCAGTGGGAAAGGAGTCAATCACCCATTTCCGGTACTATCAGGATCTTTACAGTCAAAACATGGCTCCAAAATATATGAAACAAACCTCTTCAGAGTGTCCTTGAGAAGTCTGTAGTTGGCTTTTAGTTTGGCCATCTTGGTTTTGCTGATTTTGCCCGATGACACCAGCTGAGGAGCACAAAAACAGGATTATTAATAAGTGAAAGAATGTAAAAACAGTCTGTTAAATAAAGCATGAAGAATCATTTATAGGTTGCACAAAATTAAATGCATTGTTAATAGTTTGCGTAGGATCTGATGTTGTAGGGCAGGCAGATTAACCAGCATAATGATTCCTATCAGCATGGCTGAGAGTTACCAGCTTTCAGCCAGACATCCTAAACAGTTTGGCTTCACTCAACTACATTTGCTAGAAATCCCCTTCCATGGGTGTGCCAGTTCAAGCTTTTACTTTTTCTCTGATCCGACCCAGGACTGCCCATATAAAAAGATATTAATAGAATATCTCAGGCCGTGGAAATCTCTTGTTATCGTTTCCCTCCCAAAATTCGATAAGGCAATATTGCCATGGACCAGATATAATTCTGACCGGTAAACAGTTTTTGTGTAGTTTTTTTAGAGGTATAATTATGTTTTGTAGAACGTGAAAACTAAACTATGAGGGAGTTTGATTTGAGACCTTTTTTTTTTTTTATCTCAACTCGCTGACACAACATATGATCGACCACAAGGAAAATCCACCTCCCTATTGCCATAACACGGGATTGAACCCAAGATGGGCTGAGTTAACCTTCATCCTCACAGTGGGTGTCACAGTATCAGAACATCCTGTCTGAAGAAAAATCGTTGAAAAAGGCCCTGAAAAAAGGCAGTTATAAAAGATTTCAAGTGCACCATTAGCAGTGAATTTAAAAACAAAATAGAGGAAAATCATACACAGCTGTGAAACCATGGCAAGGAGGAAACAAAACAGATCATTTTCTCTATTGTTGCCCTGCCTTTGACCCGATGTCTTTTTTAGCTGTAAGAGCTGTTGTTAAATTTCTCTCTGTGGCGAGGTACTTCTGTACGTGATAGAAACAGACGACAGGTGCTGTTCCACTCTTATCTTCTGAGCCAGGTTGGTAGAGTCGGGAGTAATGAGGGATAGCCTGGTCTGTATCAAAGAGCTGCAGGACTGAGGCTATCTCTGGTTGGACTGTGTAGAAGGTAATCTAACAGCAATACAAACACACGCAAACTCTCCCCAACATCAAACATTGGGGGTAGCTGATTACGTTTTCAGATTCAATCCTTTATATCCCTCATCTGGCTATTGAGTTTGCTTGCACACAAACATGTTCCAAGGACTGGAAAGGCAGATATATGAACCTTGTTGATGATCAGATTTACTGTCATTCAGGGACTCTCGTCCAAAAGATTTAATCAGATGTTTTCTCCCCATGTAGCAGTCAACAAAGGTCTAGTTACGTGTGGTTAAACCTCTCACATCTTGAAATGATAAGTTCTGCATTCGGCCCTAATCGATAGAAATAGCTGCCAAACGATACAACGTTAGTCATGTAACATCCAGTCATTTTCACCCAGGCCTTTTAAATCTTCAAGATAGAGGTTAAAATGGGATTCATCTGCGAAGAAAACACTTCCCAAATGTGCAAGAGTCATAGAATATGAGCGTTACCCAGGTGAGGTCTGTTCCCGCTTCAAAGCAGTCAGGTCAGGACCTCTGTGGGGTCAACTGTGCAGCGATTCTCCGGTGGTTTAAGCGCACTTAATCAGCTGTACAAATAGCTGGTCTTAATCGCTGTGGCATTGTGATGTGCGACAGATCTGGAGTCCTTTTATTGACCAGATCAAAAGGAACACCTGTGTATTAATCAGCATCTTGATATTCTGCACCTGTGCAGGAAATTGATTGTTTTGGCAGTGAAAAATGCTTGTCAACAGTGATAGAAACACACTTTAGTGAGACAACTCATGTTCAAAGGTTTGTCACAGCAGCAGAACATGGTTAGAGTTTGGCGGCTAGGCTCTGACTTCATCCCTTTGTTGACATCGAGCTGTATGGGCAAATATCTTCGCCCCCTACGTTCGCAGCCTACAATTGGATACCGGGGATGTGGTGAGGCTGAGACAGCAGGCAGTGATGCTGAATCAGGGCAGCAGAGACGTTGACAGGCAGATGGAGAAATGGGAAATCACTGGCGTTTAAAGAGATCGCCAATTTGGGAGAGTGTGATTGGTAGATTACGTGAAGAGAATGAAAGAACAAATTGGAGGAATTACTTAGATTAATTGGAAATGGCCGAAACAAACAAGAGTCTATATTTTTGTTCATTGTAGAGTAGAACTTTCAGGCTAAAGGATTCATCATATCAGGTGGTTCCCGGAACGCGGATGACAAACCAGCGTTGCAACAGCCATTCTGGCAGTGCACTGGGCATTTATCTGAGAGAAACAGCCTGAAGCTGTTTCAGGCAGCCTCTGTACTTCTGGTGCCAAGACTTATCTTCCGCACAGGAATATTGGAGGCTTTATGGGGTGGCTGCATGAGGCTAACATGTGGCAGACCACCTTTGAAGTGAGATAGAGACAATCACTAAACTATATTTATTGAGTACATGCCCGCCCATCTACTCGCCCGTCCACCCACACAGGCTTGTACAACAAAGCGAGTGTGGCAGGTCTGCACTGCAGAGCTGCACTAAAACTTCTCCGGTAATATGTGTGCAGCACGCATCTGAAGTGTGTAACAAAAAGAAGCTGTGGGCTTTAAAAATCTGCACCTCCAGGCAGAAAAATAATGATCATCACTATGAGCCACAGCACTGCATTCCAGTTTTGTGATGGAAGAACTCACCTTCTCTCTTACTGTTTCTCCACCTTCATATTCTGATGCTGACTGCTTGAATTGGAGTTGAGCCTACAGCCACACTGAATCCTAACGACTAGTTCTCTGCTGTAATATTGTCCCAACGTGTCCTTACTCTTTTTTCCATCTGCTCCACATCTGTGGATGGAATCAAATTAGAAATGTGGCATGCACATTATAAGACATCATATCCCAGAACGATTTGAATAAAAATGACACAATGATCTGACTCACAGTCAGCACACTGAAACTATTTCCTCAAAATATAAAGTCACTGTCAAGTTCATTTATTCCCGGTAAAATGACATATTAAGGACAGGAATTGGTCAGTTTATCGATGCAGATTCCTGCGAAATTTTCCTTTTTATTTCGTTTTTCTTAGTAAAAACAAACTTCTGCTACACTTTCCCGGCATTAATGATATCATAACATTTATGGGATATATAGCACTCATTGAGTCCCAACCACATCCCGTTAAGGCATCCCTTAACTTTAAGCCCATGTTGTGTAAAGATGTTTCCAGTTTTACTTGCAATTGTCATTTTACAGATGTGCAACTAAGCACTGTCGTCACCTTTCATCATGAAATGAAGCCACTCTTTGAAAAGTTTCTTGTCACTATTTCGTGCGACCGTCAGAAGAAAATGCCTGCTTTGATGAGAAGGCATTGATAAGCCCAGAGGCTTACGGACCAGACACTTTGGTACTGATTCCCAACTCCAGTTGTTTTTTGATTTCAATCACTAACTCTAAATGGTTTAAAATCCAGACTGTACAATCAGGGTGAGAAGCAATTTTAAAAGCTTGAATAACCACTATGAGATACTCCATGAAATTGTATGAAGAATACTTGTGAAAGAGATTGAGTGCACTTTTAATGACTATGCTAACCACCAAGTAATGACTGTCTCACCACATAACCACTGGATCCCAAAACATGTGTATTGTTTATTGGTTGGTGAATAAAGACTTCCTTATGTGTTTTTCTTTTTTGAAACATTTAACCAAGCTGCAAATTCCTTATTCCATCACTTGCGACGTCATCAGATCAATTAAACCTTTGACAAAATGTATTCAAGGTACTTGAATCAGTAGACGCAGAATGAAGTAGAGAAGGTGAACCTGGGTTCACACTATCCTGTCAGCTTACATCTGAACATGAACTTCCTAACATTGGCTGACATGGTATTCAAAGTATAATCGAAAATTCAAAGTATGTTGAGTTGGTATATGTGTTGGTAAGCTTAATTTATGTCTGATGATTTTGTTCTGTTTTTTTGTAACCACTGCTAAGACAGTATGCTATTTCACTTCATTAAAAACCTAGTGCCTATCCCACGCACATAAAAGTCAATCCAAGAGAATCATTTTTGCACATTCAGCCGCTTCAATCGATGCTGACAGCGAGCCACATTATCTTTTCCTTTTGCAGTTTTCTGCAGTTGCTTTAAGATTGCTTATGAATTTCCATATTTTCTTCTTGCTAGCAGAGGGACAATCTGGACTAAACCGTCCTGCTGAAAAAAAAGGTCCAGACAGAAAATTGAGGACATGATAACAAATAAATAGGACACCATGAAAGTAAAGCTGTAATGCAAATCTCAAATTAAACGGGCAAAACTGTACCTACTTTGGGCTGGCCTGAATATGCCCTCTGTACAGTATATGTAGGGACATTAAAATATCAACTTGGGACACATTGAGGAAGGGCTAATTATGAACCAACAAGGTTGCTCATGATTGCTAAATGAAATTACTTCACGCATTTTACTCCTTTTGTTTTCCTTCCTTTAAGTCACTTTCAGAAGGCTGGATGCCGAAATGCTTTGGAGTTTGTTTTTAATCAGCATTTTATCTTCTTACACACGTTTCTTTTCTATATTTCCTTCACAATCGTCTCTATTTTTTATGCTTAGATTCATTCCTAAGGCAGTCCGAAGAATCAGAGAGAGAGAGTTGGAAAAACAACTTGTTAGTGCGAATTGAAAACAAAGCCTCTCCGATGTCACTGCCAGCTATCCTTGGGTTCTACAGTAACTGCGCCCACTCGGGCTTAACTGGAACCAGAGAGTGACTGGTGGAGGTGTTGCTGTGCGTTCTATTAGGTCTTTGAAACTTAAATGGGTCAGGGGATGGGGCTTTTACATTTGTGCAATCTTGAAAAGAGAGTACAAAAACAATGAAGCATGAAAAAACATCACCTTAAAGGCAGCTGAGTGGATAGTTCCTGTGCACTGAGTCATTTTGCTCTTCAGGGAAATGAGCAGTGAAGCAGGACGCCACCATGAACTGGCTGCAGGCAAAGGACCTACCTTTTCTTTCTACCTCCCTCTCCGCCTCATTTCCCCCCCTCCTACTCACACAGTCATAATATCTATCTGCATCCCTCTAGTTTTCACAATGCTGCTGATATGGTGATTTGATTTACGTAATAGCGTTGCCCCTCCCATCCCTCTCTAACTCAGCACCCTCCCTCTCTCAGCCCCTATCTCTCTCCCTGCCTCTCCCTCCCTCCCTGGTTCTGATATTAATGACACAGCTATCTGAGGCAGCGGCAGTTCCCCTGCACTCTCTCCCTCCTGCAGGCTGCGCTCATACACACACGCACACATTGACACACGCTCTCAAACCAATAGGTTACAGGACACACATTCACATACTCCTATACTTACAGATCCAGGCCACTGGATCGCACACACACACTCTTTGCGTTCATATCAGAGGCAGTTGCAGACTCACTCACTTTACAAATCTCACTCCAAAAATGAGGACAATAGTTCTTTGCGCTCTCGTGCTTACAGCCACCTTAGTGCCATGCACCAGCCGGGCAGCGGATCTCCCGGTTAACTCACATCAGAGATGGGACGCTAAAGGAACCTACACTTTGGGATCTGAATCTGGTACCCCCACCTCCTGTCCCATGAAACTGAGACCCTCGGGCCAATGCGGGAGCTCTGGGGCCGGGGCAGAGGAGGGAGAAGACTGCCCGTACCAGCTCACCCTGCCCCCTCTCACCATCCAGCTGCCAAAGCAGTTTAGGCTGCTGGAGAAGACGATGAAAGAGCTGCAGAGCCTCAAAGAGGTGGTGAACAAGCTCAAGAGCGGGTGTCAGGAGTGCCGTGGGGCACGGAGCAATGGAGTTTTTGTGCATCAGCAATCTGACCAGGGACAGACGCAGGTCCCGATTCAGGGAGATGCTGGAGAGATGGCTAGACCGGACCTGACAGCACAGGAGGTGCAAGGTGGGTCCAGCCAAGAGGAGAAGGAGAATGAAATGGTGCCTGGAGCTCCTGGTGATGGCACTGGACTAGGACAAAGTTCTTTTTTCGGGAAAATCACACCGAGCCCCAGCAATATGCAGGAGATGCAGGTAAGAGGCACAGTTCAGTCTTAAGTGGCAATTTGTATAATTAAATGGATGTTTCAGGGGTTTGCCAAGGAATTAATGCTACTTTTATGAATACACTTCAAAACAGAAATGAAACCTTCAGTTTGATATTCAGAAAACCATTTCTAGATTTTTTTCATGCCTCAACGATAGTTAAGGAGAAGTTTTGTGAGCCAAATCTAAATTTTGATAGTTGCTGTAGAATGAAAAAAAAAAAACTGTGTTTAAACTGATTAAATTCTATAAATATAAAATTTCAAAAAAGCTTACCTTATTATGAGCTTTGTTAAAATTCTAGTGACATCTAATCCAAACAAACTAAATTGAGAAAAAAGACCTGTCACCTGAGTAGAAGTGCACTCGGAGAGCGGAGACCCCCGCCCAGACCAATAGCCCACCCTTCAATTACACGTACTGTATGTCTGGACCTATCCGCAAAAGTTTTGAGAGTATTAAGAAATATGAAGACTTTTTTTTATGAAAGGTCCATTTAACATTGCTTAGAAATGATATGTGGCATGTCATATGATAGATTGACACACAGCCCATTAACACCACATGTTTCACCAACAATCACTTCCAAGCTGTTGCTCTGACCTGCTCAACTTCTGTCTTATAAACTGTGACGTCATTTGGAAAAATCATCATACACATAACCCAACGGTTGTGATTTGGACTATTAATATGTAAAATGATCCTCCACAGAGAAAGTTAGAAGCAACAGAATATCTTTCTAATGCACAGCTTTTTTCTTAATCTGCCAGCCTCAGTGGAAAGTTCTGTTTGTGCAGAAAGGTCCAACATTTGGCAGTGTTGTTTTGATTGACTGGAAGAGCCATTACAGCTGTTTTCATAGCTTCCCTCAGGAGAGATCCACTCAGGAGCGGCTAGTTATTGTTTAATTCTCCTGCCCGATAAGCACTCGGAGACCACCATTATATCCAAAGCGGGGAAAAAATGCTGGTTTTGGGAATGTGAACTGCAGCCGGAATGTAAACTGAAGAAGATATAAAAAGACCTTTAATGTCCTACTTGCCTCCAAACCACCTGTGAAAATTCATGGTACCATAAACAGGGTAGAGGAACAAAGAGAGATAGAAACACCAGCCAAATGGAGGTACATTTTTGCTCTGTCTGGTAAGCCTGTTGACTCTCGCAGCCACTTTGGCAGACAGCCGACCATCTCATAGACTCTTTCTATTCTATTCAAATTGCTCGGCAAGACAATGAAAGACGCTGGTGACTTCAGTAATCTACCTACTTTGTAGTCCTTGGACAGAATAAATTTCCTCCCGATTGCTCTGGCCCTTCCCAGGTGAAGCTGAATAGGATGTCAACAAGCCTGCGCAACGCCAGGAGCCAGATCACATCAATGCAGGGTCGTCTGGAGGCCCTACACCTGCTCAACATGGACAACGTGCAGGCTTTGGTGGACAGACGGGTGGAGAACATCACTGGAGTGATCAACAAGCTAAGCTCCACCTGCACATCGCAGTGTGCAGTGCAGAACACCCCTCAGTGTAAGCGTTATTTCACTATAATCTCGTCTAGTCAGCTTTCTGTGTTTGGTTATTTTGAATGCTTGTCTACCAATATATAAACTGCATTCTCTTGTGTTGTCCTTTAAAGTTCTCAAACGTCTTTTCATATCTACTGTACATGTATTCGTTTTTGACAGAAAACCCCCTTCCTTTGTGTTTTCGATGGTGTTATATTCAACTCCGACTAGAAGAACTAGGATATGTGCAAGCTGTGGTTTATCTCAGATTCCGGAGGGGTTTTGGTTGGCTGAACGAACAACATCTGGTTCTTCGCCGAAAATGTTCTAGTGTTTGATACAAATTCATGCACCGTTACACCCCTACTAACCACAAACGAAAACTCCAGCACACACCAGATGCATCCAACAGTTTGGGATGTTATGAGGTGAATTTTTCTGGCAAAGGATCTATCCAATTATGCCTAAGTGGACATGGTGAATTTTAATCTCTACAAATAATCCATCTCTGGGTGGTCACCTTCACCCATCAGGGCCTTTCTTCCTGGGAAACAGGAAATGAAATCTTCCAGGCCGACACTGACCTTCTCGAAAACACGCAGGGGTTTGTTGCGACATGCCTCTATAACCGAAACAAGAGCATATTGTTTTTTTTGGGCAGATTCGTGTTACAATAAGAAGTGGAATTTTCCATCACCTTGTGATTGTAGCGAAAGCATGATGCCAAGACACCTGCTCATATCCAGTACATTACTTTATCTGAGCCTCAATCTACTCAGTGTAGCCACAGCAAAAAAAAAAAACATCTTCATCGCTGAATACTTTTAGGTTGAGGTCATACTGTACATGAGTGAATCAACGTGACCACTAGGGTCAAAGTCAGATTTCAAGTTACCTCTTATATAACTAATTCAAGTGGCCTAACATTCCACCACTCTCCATATGCTCAAACTGGGGAGAGGGAAGCAGAGAGAGACTTGGCACACTATTAGGTTAGACAGTGTAGAACTATAAAAAGATAAGCCTATAAAAGGGTTTCAAAAACAATTTCTACAATCAGGTTCGGCCCTGTAAAGAGGAACCCCGGGGAATTATGCGGTCATGATGAATGGAATTCAGTGATGGAAAAACCTATCAATAGGAATTGCAAACTAGCTAAGCATAACAAATATTCTACTTTACACTGATGCAAAAGCTTTCTAAAAGTGGATGATGGCACAGTTGAAATGCAGGCCACTTTTCAGCCTGAAACTGGATTTCATCGTTATATTGCACGGGTGAAAGAGAATGTGACACTATATCGGGGCTTTTATGTGGGAAGCAGATGTGAGCTTATTTCTAAGTAGATTAGCTGAGAGTGGTGTGAAGGGAATCCCAGCTTTCTCATCTTCTGTTTTTCTACTCCTCCAAAACTTGCCTTTTTCTCCTTCAAACTTCGGGCCTGTGCTCGTTCCCCCTCATGTTTATCCTAGCGGCATGTGAACGTCATCTTTTAAATTCTTCTCTGTTATACACTTGTGTTGTCTCTTGACCCTAACTTTACTTCTTCCTGCCTCTCCCTCTCCCTCTCTCTCGCTCTCTCTTGCTCTAATCCCCTTTACTGGTGCATCTCCTCTGTTTCTGACTGCCTCTCTTTCTTAGGAGGTCATGCTCTTGAGTGCTCATTCCTGCATATAACAACTAATTCTCATTATCTCGTGTCAACGACACAAGAAGTAATGTGTGCGGCTTTCCTAACATTAGTCACGGATGGCAGGCAGGGTCAGTGATACTTGTCTTTGTACATCAATCCCACATGTTAAATTCAAGAGCCAGCCAATTATTCTGCCTGATAGTGTTTGAAGTGTCTCCAAAAGAAAACTGGAAGCTGGCGTTATCATGAAAATAGAACACGATATGATGACAATACCTTCCCAACATCGGTATGAACAATTTGTCTCTTTTAGTTATTAAAAAGAGTTTTTTTTAAACTAACATAAGCTGAACATTGAAGATCTTTTAGGAATGACTTCAAAAGGGTTTCCTTATTTCCCATGTCACGCAGATTCTCATTAACGGATCCAACTTTGTTATTCTATAAAGAATAAATTATGAGGTTATTAACACTAGTAGCGATGAACCTTCAGGGATAGTGCTTAAATCCCTGGCCAAGGTTCCCCTGACTTCTGTACAAACTAATCTGTGCTGCCAAATTTAACAAAAATACTTTAAATTAGGTTTTAAGGGAAATGAATGCACACAAAAGAGAATTTCCCAAACAAATTTGACTCCAGTGTGTGCAGGGAATTAGAAACCAACCACAATGGTACAGCTTATTAATGTACATTACACAGATTAAACATTTCCATGCAGCAGGTTTAGGAAAGCCATCTCAGTAAACCCTTTTCACCCTTTTATCCAAATTGTTTCAACTGTACAAATAATGCTGCTATAATAAGTCATGCACTACCCAGACCTTATAACCTGACGTAAAAATGCAATTTCAACATCAAGCAGGACTAATCATAGCTTCGTCAAGCTTTTATCACTTACAGCTCACAGTGCATTCATTTCACCCCGCTTTGCCAATTCCCCATCCCCGCTGCCAGCACTAATCATCACTCCGGTAAGACGTATCAGGGCCTTGAGGTGAACTGACAGCAATTCATGTTACTGTTCAGCTACATTAACTCAAATATAAACAGTGAGAATGAGCCCCTAGTCCCCCAGATTGTCCAGATCTGCTTGTCTGCCATGTGTTAACACACGACTTCTTACAGGAACTAGGCTGCCTTTGGAGTCTTTCCATCAGACCTCACAGTAGTATTCCGCTTAAGCTGTTTTGAAGGGGGGAAGGCTACACTATCACTTCGAAAACACATTTCCTATCGTGACAGGAGCTTATCTGGTTGTGACAATGTATTCTTCCATGATGACAGAGTAGTCTTCCTTTCGTGCCAATTATTTATCATAGTACAGTCAGTCAAATAGGAATTGCGGTATTCAGAGCTGTCAGTCATCTGACTCATCACGTTGTGGAAGAGCAGCCTACCACTTATGGAATCACTCAAACAGCACACAAGGTCTCAGGCAGAAACAATTAGCCATTAAGTGAACAGCCACCTTGGCACTGTGAGAGCCAATCGGCTTACAGTCATTTTGGCAAGAGTGACTGATATTAGAGTTATTTAGGTCAGGCACAGGGCCTGAGGTAACAAGATGAGAGGGTTCTTTTCCGCCGAGGGACAACGCCTGTCCAGACAGACAGATGGGGACGGATTGAGAGGAGAATGTAAAGTCGTGAATCTACAGCTCTACACCTAAAGTGAAGGAGACACTGAAATAATTTACAGGTACAATCAGTTGAATGTCAAGTGCCAACGAACGTGCCAAGGAGACATTTTGACCTCATGCTCCTCCTTTCAAACGTGCTGCCTACCATGCAGTGATCTCCTATCTTAAGAGTCAAAGCAACCGCCACATTGTAACCATCTACTCAAGCTTATTCACAAAAGACAGAGAACATGAGGCTAACCTTGCAGTAATAACACCAGGGTGACATGTGATGTGTGTTCTCCAATCGGGTCTGGGCGTCCCCTCATTATACCTCATGAAACTTGACGTCATGCTGAGCACGGGTCCCTCTTATTATTTCTCTACTCTAATCTACCAAACCGTTAAAAACGTTTTAACAGTACAAGAAAACTATCAGAAATGGAGTACGTCGGGGTCCACATGCTGCCTGCCCAATGTCAGGACGATTTAGGCCCCAGGTGCTGAACACGCAGGGCCTCGCTAATCCAGTTTTACGCTTTCCCACGTTTTGACAAGTATGTTCTTTTCATTTTCCAAATGCTAACTGGCAGAGGCTTTAGGCCCTTTGGTTTTGGCTTGGTCAACACCCAACTGAGTTCTTTACTGCCGCATGCAGTGCAACGCAGGGGAGCAAGCGATCAAGAAATAAGTGGGCAGGTATATGAAGAAATTGGAAAGGGATCTCAAAAAGAGTTGGATATAATAGGCCTGTGGTGCCGCACAGGGGAAGGTCACTGACTTTTATCCTCTTCACAGTGGCCTTTGTCCTTTCGATTTCTTTCTTTCATATCGAAGTCCTTATTCTCAACATGATTTACAGATAGGGGACAGCATGTGAGAAGCTAAGGAATGAGTGCACTGAAGTGACTGGTATTCAGTGAGACACATTGGAAATTGTAGACATCTTTGGTTTTATGCTTGATGACAAGATTAAGTTTGTGTGGTTTGCAGGAGGATCTGCTTTGTTAAGTTGATGCGAAAAAAAAGCTCAGGAACTTGTCAGTTAGAAGAACATGGTGAACCATTTTTTGTTTGAATACACAGCCCCAGAAAAAGGGAAAAAGTTATAAAATTCCCATAAAAACTTTCTCTTCTACATTTCTATTTGTCTCTGTCTCTCTCTCCCAGCAGTCATCTTAGCCCCTCGGGACTGTTCAGACTACAATGTGCTGGAGGCGAGGAAGAACGGTGTGTATCGTGTAACCCCCGATCCCCGTAACGGGACATTTGAGGTCTTCTGTGACATGGAGTCCTTTGGGGGTGGATGGACGGTCGTACAGCAGCGGCTTGACGGGTCTGTCAGCTTCAACCGCACCTGGACTGAGTACAAGAAGGGCTTTGGAAACCTCAGGTATGAGGCATCAGTTTGTTTTTCTCATAAGATGTCTTCATTATACAAGATGGAAACCAACGACTGTACATACACAGATGTTGTTTAGAGGCTTGCAAAGACAACCACTTGTAACAGTCTGGTATTTATGGTTTGTAGTAAATCTAAAATAGTGGAGATGAATTGGGAATCTGTGGCTGCGGACAGTCAAAGATACCACAAAGAGGTTATATCAAATAATAGATGAGGTGCGCTAATGGAAGTATTGAAATGGATGCAACAATAGATTTACCCGTCCTTCCTTCCACAACCTGAGAGAGCCCACTTCCTCTCTGTATGGGGAAGCAAATAATGCACACCTACTCTCACTATAACTGATTGTTTGTTGCACATAGCTACATACAAATTCTCACCACAACAAATTCTCACTCTTACATGTCGTTAAGAAAGATGTGTCAAGTTCTAGCTATTTAAGTTATGGCATACATTGCAACTTGATGTACTGGGTAATATCCAGTATTTCATACTGGAGTTATACCTTCTGTTATTGTCAATACTTAGAATGAAGTGTTTGCACAAAGTTGGACTTTCAGTATCATTTTGAATGTTAGGATGCTGCCAAACAATATAAAAAAGCCCCTTAAATTTCTCTGTGTGGGAAAAGTTTCAATAAAAAGAACCAGCCGTATTGAGCACATTAGAGCCCTGTAGTGGATTAGTTGTTTCACAGTTTCAGTATAATGTTTTTTTCAGATGGCTAGGTTAGGCAAAGAACATCAATACAAATGTATTATTAACAGATTAGTTGTTCGAGAGAGGGGAAAAGATAAAGAAGGTTGCAGTATCAGACTTTCTTCCTGCATGCAGGGACTTGAACCTTCCAGTTCAAATGCTGTAAAATAGGAAAAAGATTGCACGGCAAACGAGGACACATCTTGCATCCAGAAGTTTTTACTTTGGAAATGAAAAACTTCTTCATATTCTTAGATTCTGGATTTTTATAAGAGGGAGATGGAGCTGAAGTAATGTTCAGGATTTGTAAAGAGTTATTTGACCTATTTCTGTGGAAAAACATTTTAGTCAAAGCAGAGTACTTTCTTGTTTGGTTGGAGGGGATCTTTAGTTTTGGGGAACAGGGCCTAGTGAAGAGGGTCAGAAGCCATCATTTCACACGGTTTTACCACAGTTCCTCGACTATAACTGGATTCAAATTTCAGTTCATTTTCTCGGTTCTCTTCTTTCTGCCTGTAGGAGTTTTAGAGGAAAAATAACCATGGTTACCAGTCGACAGCCAAGCCTACAGATTTAACCTCGCCACTAAGAGAATTATATCCACTCATCCTTCATTTACTGTCACAATGCTCTCCCCTTATATCTCCTCCTTTCATCTCCACGCCTGTGGGGATAAATAAATGTAGTTTGTATCCACTTTCAGTAAAAGCGAACAAATATATGATCCTGTTCATCATCTATCTCGATCCCTTTTGCTCCAATACACCCTCCCCTCCTTCCTCTATCCCTCCCTTTTCCTCTGCTGTAGAGGTGAGTTCTGGCTGGGCAATGACCATATCCATCTGCTGACTAAGGCCAAAGATATGGTCCTGCGTATCGAGCTGGAGGACTTTGAGGGTGTCCGGGAGTATGCGAAGTATGACCAGTTCTATGTGGCCAACGAGTTCTTACGCTACCGGCTGTCTGTCAGCGGATACAGGTGCAATATTGGTTTTCGTTGTTTGCATGCAAGTATGATCAAATGTGTTTAAAACCAGCATAGAAGACACCTGAGCTTGAACATTAGAGCTGATATATCAATGTGTCATTGTAGTGGGACTGCCGGGAATGCCATCAGTTTCAACAAGCACTTCAACCATGACCAGAAGTTCTTCTCGACACCTGACCGCGACAACGACATGTACCCCTCTGGAAACTGCGGCGCCTACTACAGCTCCGGCTGGTGGTTTGACGCCTGCATGTCCGCCAACCTCAATGGGAAGTACTATCACAAAAGGTACAAGGGAGTCAGGAACGGGATCTTCTGGGGAACGTGGCACAACATGTCAACAGAGTACTACCCTACCAACTACAGGCAGGCCTTCAAAACAGTCAAGATGATGATGCGGCCCAAGAATTATGCTCCTTAAATAGTCATGATAATGGAGAGATGAACGGATAGATGGACTAACACAAACACAGACTATCAGACAGACTCAGACACATAATAGTAATTTGTCACTCACATTTACACAGGCTCACAGAAAAGTAATGTAACCCAGCTGGCAACTAAGTTGCGACAAAATTCGGAATGTGTGTTTTTACTGCAAATGTCAATTTCATTTAGAAAACTAATGACAGCTGACGTTAATATTTAATTCAAAAAGTTGTCACCAAATTCCAATGTTTTCCAAACTATTCATGCCAACACAATCTTGACGTCAACGTATTGTGACCAAAATCCAACATCTACTAAACATCATAATGTTAGCGTCCACTCAACATGAGATTCTAATGTCACTTGACGTTGATTTTCAGTCCAATGTTGGAGCTTGATGTCAGTCGAACGTCTTTCTAACGTGAAATAGACGTCCGGTGCGGGCTGAGCAGACAAAATCCCTTTCAGTTTGAATGCAGTTATAATTGTGAATAACATAACTGTGCTATTCATTTTTCCACTGTCGTGAGTGTGGCCTTCAAAATGTTGGATTCAAATTATGACAAAATAGGACAATGGACTATGAACAATGATAGACTATTAAGAATGACCACACAAGCAGTGTTATGGTCAGCCCCCTGCAGGGGCCTTTATATTATTAGAAGAGGTTACTTTGAGAGATCTTTCACTGTTTCTGTTTCTGTTTCTTCACTTCCTGCCCTGCTGCCTCCTGCTATAAAATCCAGCTGAGACACAGCGCAGCACACAGTCGTAGTAAAACTAATGAGCTTTCATTTTCTCAACTCTAAATGGTTTTATAATTAACAGCAGCCACTCAAGTGGGGTATATGAGAGCTGATGATTCAGTTTTGAAAGGGTGTCCAATTCATCGCCAAAGACTTCATGCTGGGGTAACAAAAAAAACCCACTGGCATTGATACACAACACACATTTTGGGCCGCAGTGCACAATTAATAGCTCCTGGGTCGTTTATTTAATTATACGCAGACACTTTGCTAATGTACTATTATCCTATACGACATAAAAGATCCCTGCACAAATATGCAGCCTGAGATGAATTTCTATTGGGCCATACCTAAGTGCATTGTGCATTATTGATGATTTCATAAATTGTACTTGACAGCAGCAGGACACTGCAGCAAGACAAAGATCAGCTCCAATTGTTTTTCCACCTATAGCTCCTAGTGCACTGTACTACTATTGATGCAGCACATCTATCGATGCCATACACCAGTTTCCAAGGTAAAAAAAAAATACAATTCTCTGACACAACACTTGTACAATACTGCTGCCTAATGTTAGAAAACTGTATTGCATCATGTAATCCATTCATTACACACTGTGAATGAGGAGGACGGGGAAAGAAATGTTTCATGTTAAGGACGTGTACAGTATTTATTTTACTTCTGTGAGGTATGAAAGCCAATATATGCATAGATTATACAGTACAAGCTCTGACGATTGTTGATATTTGAGCAATGATGATAGAGACTGTGTTATTGTGGCCATTCATAGTAATTATGTGTGTATGGAGCTTTGTGTGTGTGCATTATTGATCATTTCTATCATTCATATTAAACATGTCATGCCAAAACATATGCACTTTTATATAAAAAATGAATAAAGTTTCAACTACATGGCTGTGTATGTTAAGCCCTTTTTGACTCACACTGATAACTGCTCATCTTTCAAAGCGTCTTCTGTTTTTGAAGCACCTTACAATGAATGTATACAAACAGGTATACATGTGTTGCATGCAAACAATACTAGAATCCTAAACTCTGAACTGTAGGCCGCTGAGGCCGAGCATCCAGGGTTCTTTGATGCCAGTAAAACTAGAGGGATAACGTGTACTGCGTGTCCATAATAAATGGGTTTAGGAAGTGCAAATGTAACTAAAAAAAAGTACAAGATTCATATCAATCGTACAAAAATGACCAATTGAGACTTTAATGTCTGTTTACTGTTTACTTTTTGTAAACAAAAACAAAAAAATGATCTATGCTCATCTAAACAATAGTTTCATGTAGCTGAGCATTGAAAAACATCACGCTTTAATGCAAACATGTATGACATATTTTTACATAATGCATTTAAAATAATAATCTTAAAACTATTTTGCTGGATAATATTCCTTTTATTACACTAGTCCTTGCTTCTTTTTTTTTAGATAAACACTTCAGATCAATCTGTAACTCTGCAAACTCTTTGGAAAGCATTAATTATAGAGTAAATAGTCATTTCTTTTCAAAAGCCTCCTGCTCAAGAAATATGATAATCTATGAGGTTGGGAAATCACTTGAAAATCATAAATCTTACCTCTTCTAGGCACTGGTAGACAGGAATATCTGAAACATCAGTACCAGCAGAGGGTACCTCCTCTATGACAGAAGCATCAGGTGCTATGGCCACTAGAGGGGTGTCCCCATCCAATCCATTTTCCTCCTCCTGTGCTTCTGTCTTCACTTCTCTGCTGGGAGGCTGGCTATGCTGCTGTACCTCAGGTAGACTCATACTAATTAAAAAAACAAATAGATATGCACAATGCATTAACTAATGACTTGCTAGACAAAATATGCTTGCAAACAACCAGCATTTTAATTTATTAAAGCT
>CAAKHC010010909.1:0-13415 GCA_901007825.1 Macroramphosus scolopax
TCCTGCTATATATCTGAGGACATCCGTTGTCATAATTCATTTCCTAGCCTCCTATGCTGACCCTGAAAACAATAACTAATCACCTAACCCAACCTAAAATTAAAGGCTGACTCGGAGGGTGAAGACCCACCTAAATCCCCCCCCCCCACACACACACACACACACAATCATTCCAGCATTTTCAGCCTCATAAACAGCTTCACCAAAACATTGGCTAACACAATGTGAGGTAAATCCTTTGAGACAGTAGTGTGGATTCATGTTGTCAGCTTTCCCAGCTCTTCAAAACACACGCACACACACACAGACGCACAGACGTAACACATGCAGAGACTTTCTATGGTCTGTGCTACGGCTCGGGTAGATGGAAAAGGAGATGGGGGGATGGGGACAGATCGATAAAGGTATCCTGGGAACCCTTCCGCTATTCCAAGAATCTATGCATGGAAGATGGGATGCTGACAGGGCAAAGCCCCCCCCCCCCCCCCTTGCGTACAGCCTTCTTCCCCTCTGAGGGGATCCAGCAGTGCAGCAGTGAGTAAATAAATGGCTGTTTGAGCAGGCACAAACATCCTTTGTGCAGTCATACCTGTCGTATCAATACAAGCTGCGTGTGCATCATAGCTGTCGGTGCAGCACGGGGAGAAAGAAAAAGGCTGTGTGATAAGATACGCGCTGTAAAAACAGTGGTATGTTTGATTTACGTACATTATGAAACAAAGGGTGCTTTATATGAAAAAGCTCAAAGAGCAAAGATAAATCTGTGTGACAGGTGTGTGTGTGTGTGTGTGTGTTCACTGTGTGGGTTTTCATGTTCACTGCCTCTGGATGAGTCAAATGCAGATAAGGATTTCCCCAAATTATAATAAAATAAGATAAAGTCCCTCACGCTGTCCGTCACCATCGATGTTTGCGTCAGATGTCCTTCATATATAATGAAGGTTTGGGAAAATCGGTGTTAGATAAGCCGATTTACAAGATACAGCTTGTTAGCTTAGCTTAGCTTGGCTTAGCTTAGCTTAGCTTAGCTTAGTTTAGCATGAGAAGTCATTGGCCAGGAAATAGTCCTGTGCATAGATGGTAAAATTAAGTTTACACATTGAACCAACAAAATGAAACGTGTTAATTAGTTTGCTCCAATTAGTGAAAATTTAATTCAGCTAATTTATTGCAACACATTCATTGTACTTTGTTGTAAAAAGAGGAATTTTGTGGAAGTCGACAAACCTTCACGTATTCCAGTCATGCGTATAGAACACTGAAAGAAGTGAGACACTGGAGCTTTGCTTTCCTTCCATTAAGGCTTGTTCCACATGTCATGTGACACTGGGAACCGCAGGTTGACCCGCTACAGAGCACTTAGAGTTCAGTGGGTGGAGGAGAGAGAGAGATACGGAGGAAGAACACACCGTTTGTGGTTGTTTGAATGAGTCTAATAAAGTTGTGTGCGTGCGTGCGTGCGTGCGTGCGTGCGTGCGTGCGTGCGTGCGTGCGTGCGTGCGTGCGTGCGTGCGTGCGTGCGTGCGTGCGTGCGTGCGTGCGTGCGTGCGTGCGTGCGTAGATGGATGGATGGATGGATGGATGGATGGATGGATGGATAGATAGATAGATAGATAGATAGATAGATAGATAGATAGATAGATAGATAGATAGATAGATCCATCTTATACACCTGCATGATGACTAACATTAGTACACAACATTATTTTGGCTGATCTAATGTAACTGCATACATGATATTCCGTTTCGACAACACCACAACAATACTTTTATCCTGGAGCGAGAGAGACAGAGCAGATGACTCCTGGGAGCTGCTAAGTGATGGTAACTGGACTCCAACATGTTGCAGTCTGGGAAATCTCCTGATGAATTGGAAGGAGAGAGGGCAGCGGCGGAAGGATGGGAATGAAGGCAGGGGGAAAAAAAATAGCGTTAATGTACAGGCACGGTGCCAACGTGTCCATTTCATTCACAAAACCCCCGAACATGTCCAACCCTCGGCTGAACAATCTGCTTCTACTCAGCCCAGGGGAGGAAGGAAAGGAGGCAAGTAAGGGGAGTAAATATAGAAATAGTAATGTATATAAATGACAGACCCACAAATAAAAAGGATTTACAAATGTGCATGTATAAGATGTTGTATTGTGTTGCGTTCTATTCTATGCATTGATTTTATACTTGCCATGGTCACCACAATAATCAGCACCCTACAGCGACTGTATAACAGCTGGATATCTTTAGGTAGGACAGTAAACTGTCCATTAAGTGCAACGATTAATAAGAAGAACACACCTGTTTGGTCACCAGAAACGACAGCAGGTCAGTCGATATGATTCAGAGAAATAAGAGAACAGTTTGGTTTTAGTTTACAATGTTTGTGCAGGCAAGTGTGCACATGTTGTGCTAACGGTGGGAAGGTAACATGCCTCCTCAATACCTATTACTGTTTCGATGAGTCAGTGTGTGTGTAACTCATGTGCGTGGAACACCCTGGAACACAGTGAGTAACAGATTTATTGTGAGTTGACACATGATTACATATTTACTTTTTGCTAAGCCTGTTTGATTTTACATATTTGTTTTGTTGATCAAATACTCAGACGCGTGTGTGTGTGTGTGTGTGTGCATGGTGTAATTTTTCATGGGGGCGTAGGAGTGATAGGTTCTGTGCTTCTCTGCCTGGGGCCCCTCGGAGAGTCTCGGATCAGTGCAGATCACCTGACATGTGCTGATTGTGTAATATTTGCGTGAGGAGTTTTGAGACTCTTTCACAGCCTCTGATCCACAAACGTGTGTTGCCTCTAAGTGCTGGTGGAAAACTCAAAGGCTTGATTGTCATACGTATTCATGTGGTATTTTAATGGTTTAATCCGAATCTGAAACAGCTTGTGCCCCTTTGATCTGACAATATATTGTAGTGATATATTATTTCATATTTCTCAACTTCAAATCCTCATGACCGTCTGTTTTTTTTTAGAATATATGTGTCCTTTTTCACTTCTCTATTCTGTTATTGTCTGGGGTGCACATTGATGTTGGCCACAGAATAACCTTATTTCATCCCGGGCCGTATCGATCGGCTGACGATAAAGAACCCTTCTGTCTAGGTGGCAGACGTTAGCTCAACCGAGACATTAGCAAACGTTTGGCATCCAAAATCAATTGACTGCCTGTAGTGGGCTGCTGTATTTTAATGTTAAAAAACAAGCCAGCTTCTCGGCTGTCTAGCCGGTTAGATATTTCAATTCAGTTGGTGACTAGCTGCAGTCGGGAGAGCCGATGAGACACAGCGGGGGGAAACGTGAGGGCGGAGTCTTCTGCAACAATAGGACCTGTCGTTTAAAGATATACACTCGTGACATGGACCAATGTGATTTGAGATGCCTCGCTGCATATCAGCCCATGTCCATCTTGGGGTGAAAAGATCCTGTATATTTCCCCGTGTCACTTCTCACACTTGATTTCTTAACAGAGCTTAGAGTCCTGAGACCAGACGGATTTGTCTGGGATTCCTCCTGGTGAATGACCTTGTAACGTGTGAACCCCTGTAGCTGCACAGTCACATAGTGTGTAACCATCCATCCATTCAAGACAGCGGGCTTTGCAATGTGATGACTACAGTCGACTTTTAACGTTGTGAACTTGGCCTAAAACAAGGAGGATGTATATGTCAGCCCGACCTTGTACTTTTGCTTCCTTACTGTAATGAATTTCTCCGAATTACTCTTGTCTTTGTGCTTATTTCTATCTTCTTGAGATGACTAGAATAAATGTCTGTTTATTAATTTTTCATAAGCATCCCGTCCACATGTAGCTGATCAACTCACACTGATGCTCGAGTAATCTGAGTCAGAGGAGCTGCTTCAGCATGTCGGGTCATCATTTCGACAAAGAAAAAAACAGCATATGTGCAAAAGGTGTGACCTCCAAGAGCGATCTGAAACTGTAGCTCGTTTAATCGAGACATAGATGACCTTTCTTCTGCTCCTTCTTCTTCTTCCGAGCTCCGTGCCCTCTCCATTTTACACTCATAGAAATCAGAGACGTGGCTGAACCAGCGGAACGCTGGAGGAAACAGACGGCAGCGGAGGGAATAAACATGCTCTCACACACACACACACACACATACAAACATCTTTCATTTACATTGTCCGTGGGTAATGTAATTCCCTAGCCCCTTACCCCTAAACGTAACCATGACAACCGAATGTCTAACCCCTAACAAAAAGCTAATTCTAAACATTAAACCAAGTCTTAACCCTCAAACCGGCAAATTTTAAGCCCTATAAATACAGTAAAAGGACCCCTCTGTAATTCAGTATTCTATATGACGTGTAATGTGCATATCTGTGTTATCGTGTGGCTTTAGAATGTAATCCTTGAACATTCTTGGAGGATTCATATTAACCTTATTAACCGACATTTTTATTTTTAGGCTAAAAATACAGCAGATCTCAGGATAAGAAGTTATGGGTGGGTGGACAACCAAGAGGAAGGCGCAGAGCTATCAGCAAGAAGAAAACTGTGTGATTCTTAAGCAGCAGCTTAGAGCACACTTTCAGGAGTTGGTGGTGATGGGGAGAGAGGAAGAGCAGGGAGAGAAAGCAGGACAGGGATGTGCAGGCCTGGTGGAAGGACAATGGCTCCTATTAGAAATAAGCAGCTGCTGTTACTGCAGCGTTCTCTCGGGGAGGGAAGACAAAACTCTACTAATGCTTCAACATCGAGGAGGGAAATCGAAAGCACACTGGCTGCTGCCAGAAGCGGTGTGATGTCACGCTTTTGGCCCTTATAGTCACAGTCACTGTTCGAGTTCCTCATGTGCAGTCACAACTTGCACATCTGCAATGACCGCAGGAATTAAGAGCAAGGAAGGTGGAAGTTCACCTTAAAGTGACTATATTGCAATGAAAATGTACAACATGATACAAGAAATCAACATGAAACGTGTTTTGTTATGACCAAGTGTGACCAACACACTATGTCATCATTCGCCATCTGTTGGCCGAGACGTATGTTTGTGTCAGCTGTACCGAAGGAGTTCTTCTGCTGAAAATTAGTCATACTGTATTTGTTATGAAGTATATACTGAAAACGCAGGGATTTATAAATGCAAGCACATATTACAGTGGTGCTCTCCACCCTGATTTAGGGGTCATATTAGACATTTTCCTTACAGCTGGTGGGCACACATGGCAAGATGGAGCGTGAATGGTGCTGATATTTCTAAATGACTAATGCTGACTCGGGGGAGGACAGTAAGGGTCACTCGTGACGGATTGCATTATTTAGAATGGTACTGATGTCACACTGTCCTAGTTCAGCACTAATTTACAGCTGGTTGTTATTTGTGTGGTCCTACAAAAATTGCAGAAGAAATTGTACAATTTTATTTTATTTTAAAGTAAAAGCGCTGTATAAGCCTCCTTCAGCTCAATTTACGTTTTTGCTCATATGGACTTTAGACTTCGCCCCCATTGAAAATGCATATAAAGGGCCAGTAAAGAGAGGTTCTTACCAAAAGCTTAACACCAAATTTGGGTGTTGCAAGCTTCTTTGGCTGGTAAGTTCAAAGTTCCCCCCTCCGGCTCATGCTAAGGAAGTTAGAAAATCTTTAGAGAATTTAACCTTCTGGTAACATGTTGCCCCCTATTGGATTGGAGTGAGAATTATGAAGTGCTAGCTTGTTCAGATTTACTACAAATTGTACCTTTAATTTAGACGAAGGACTTGTTTAAATAAGGGTGTTAAATTAACTAATTTATTCTTTCTCGCTGTCGTCAGTTTCCCCCCGATCGTTCATATTTCTGATGTTTAATAAACCAGACAATTTTTCAACCTTATTTTCACACTGTCCCTTTATATGGATTCCATCACATGCCCAATCTACACATCTGGGAGAGGATAATTAGCCAGTTTGCTAGCGCACCACTTGTGTGTGTTTTCCTCCAGGTCGACTCCCCAATTCGAATCCAATTGCTGCATCTCGAGTATGTGACACACTTTCATCAAAGGCTGCACCCAAGAGAAATAAATCCCTGTAGAAAGGCTGCGTGCCTAAAGCAGGCTGGGATACACTGCATGCAGGACTATGAAGAACACACCAAGGCTCATAAACACACCGACTGAATGTTGTGAATGGAACCAAGACCGAAAGCAATAAAACAAAAACAGTTCCCTATACATGAGGTATACGACAGAACATGTGCACGTACATTTTTCTATAACCTCAGAGGTATTGTCTTTCTTGACAGAGTGTCTGTCTGTGTCGGAGTGAAAGACAACCCAGAGTTGACTTCAAACAGTCTTGTCCCATCGAACAACACATCAGAGTCAGCCAGCTTTGCCTTTGAAGCATCCTGGATGAAGCATGCTCGGTGGCATGTGGTCAATAAGTCATTAGCGGAGGCTTCAGTGGCGGTTGCTCACCTAGTGAGGCTGTGCATTGACCCAGGTTCCGACCAGAGCCCACGGCCTTATTATGACGTGCATGACAAACAGGATTGAGAAATGTCTTGGAAGGTGAGTTGGAAGAACAGAGGGTTGAGAAGTTTGATGCTGCTCACATGTGTAAAGCTAGCCAGTTAGCTTAGCATTAGCGTAGGAAGTCACAGCCAAGAAATGGTGCTACAAATAATCTTTTGCAAATGTATTTTTACATGCCAAAAATGTAAATTCATCTGAAAAGCATTGACACATCCCGAACTAGCATGGCCATAGTGTTTAACCTTGCAGAAGCAGCAAGTGCAATTCAAGATGCCCATTGGAGAGGAATCTCATGCATGCAAGACAGGAAAAGATTTAACCAGGTCAAGTAAGGCTGAGTAGACATTGTAAAAAAGACATGCAAGATTTAAAAGTAAAAACTCACAGCAAGATCAGAAGGCATTTATTAGGCCCTGTGACGGAGATCAAAACCTCTATACATAAGACATGCGAAGAGAGGCTTCAGGAAGTCTCTTTCATGGCTCCTCCTGTTCTGACCCACTCTTAACCAATTATTATCTCTAGTTCCTCGTTTGTCAAGAGGTTGCCGAATAATGACATCTCCTGTGTTTTGATTCGTTCCCCATCAGCCTCACTTTCAGTATGCGCTCGACTCATGTTCCCCGACAACAACACGTGTGCTGCAAGCCCAGGAAATACAAAGTAAAGGTGAAAGATTCAACACCACATTTCGGTCCATATCATATTTGTTATTAATGTCTCCAGAAATAATAAATGGAATATATGAGTATTTAGTTGAAGTACTCTTAGTATGTGTATCGCTGTTTATTATTACACATTATATCAGTGTAATGTTTTACATTGGGTTACTCCCAGATAATGCATGTACGTCTTTCAGAGGTGGTGTCTGACATCCACCATCCTCCCTCTAACCCCCGACACGTCTGTTCCTCATCATTTGTTTCTGTCTCCACCAGACAGTGGGAGCGTCAAACTGTAATTTCCACGAAGAATTTCCAGCTAAGTAAAGGTAGCGCTGACCAATTGGCGCCACCGCAGCCTCCTGTTCCATGTATCCCAATGTACGTGATGTGTTTATGTGTTTTTCTCTGGACGGGATGAAGCTGAAACGTAAATTTCTCCTTGTGAGACGAATAAAGGCTTTCTGATTCTGATTCTGATTCTGAAGCAAAGAACTAGGAGCGCAGCAGCAACGCCTCAGGCCTTACACACAGCTCTTTAACTCGGTTCTCGGGGGAACTGCCTGAAACCATAAAGCTACCTGACAGACGAGAAGATCAGAGATGTGAGGCCATGGTGGGAGGAGCCAGAATAGACTGTGGTTGCTCCAGTCACAGGATATCCACATGTATCATCCACCCTATAGACCTGCTCGTAATCTACTATTAGAGATAAAACTGAAACAAGACTGAATTGCTGAAATTTATATAGGTCATTATACAAGACGTCGCCCTCGCATTGATTCAGAGCGTACCCATTATTAAGAGGCACTTAAAAAGTCGAAGATTATACAAACCAAAAAGCACTAGCACGACTTTCTATGAATCTTGTTCATCCCGCCATCGTTCCCACAATTTCACGATTCATTGGAAGGTTCGACGGGCAATCATTTTGAGTTTTTAAGAATTATAATATAGTTTAAGTTTTTCTTAAAGCTACGAAGGCCAAATAAGATGTCGGTTCAACACGTACAGGTGCGTTGAAGATAATTGCGCTTCCTTCACAAACCTTATGGGGAAGACCCATTTTAGCTACAGTGATCTCATCGTTTCACTCACCACCCAAAGATTGTGACACAAGTTAGTGTTATATTGTAAATCGACTGGTAGATCGAGAGTTTAATCCTCCGGTTCATGCTAGGAAGTTATCTTTTTCGCTATATGTTGCCCCCTAGTGGTTTGGAGTATGAAATATGGCTTGGCCGAGCTGTAAGGATGACATTAAATACATTTTGGTACCTTTTCTGTGCATCATCAGGGTGAAAATTGAAATGTGTCCAATGCAGTTTATAACCAAATGCCAGCAAAACCTCCCATCAGCCTCAGCTGTAGGCTACTTTAGCTTAAACTACATGACGTTTGCATGCCCGCCGAGCAGAGGCAGGAGCAGCTCTGAGGGACACTCTTGCTCTTCCCATCACTCCACATCAAAGAAGAGCAAATAACCAGAGTAACACAGAACATCTTGTTCAAAACACCAACCAAAGAATCCACCCACCCTTATTCTCCAGTAGGCTGAGTGGACACCTGCTGGACTGTGTGTTGAAATGACTCCTTCTGCAGAGGGCTCAAAACGCCCCCACGCTTGGACCTCAGCAGGAGGGTTTGTGCTTACAAAGGGATGCAGCGGTAACTACATGTGGCTTTTCTGTGAGTTTCTGTATGCCTTTATGCAAAGAACCCTCGTGTTGAAATGGAGCCGGAGAGAGAGGCGACGTGTGTGCGACAGACGTTGACGAGGAGAGAGGTGCTGGTCCGAATGAAGTCGATATACAAAACAAACAGTGTTCAGCTGCTGAGGGATTCCTCCCCTCCCGACCTACCGCCCCCCTCTTCTTCAGGATTCCATGCACCGATGTGAGAGCGACCGCTCGTAACGTTGTTTGCTCAACAGTTCACACTGATTTCACATCTTATGCAAAGCCCGCGAGAAGAAAAGTGTCTCAGAGATTAGAGAGACAGGACGGACAGGGACTGGGGCAGCGACAGCGGTGCCGAGAGAGAGAGAGATGAGTGACGACTATACAGAGATAGACCGCAACGCCATCTGGAAGACAGGAGTGTTGCTGTCACTGGGTTGTTTCTACCGCGGTTCCTTGTAATCAACACGATGCCACTGGAAGCCGACATCCAACTGAGAGGGGAAACAATTAGTGATGGCGTTTAGCACCCAAAACGCTACGACAGCCAGGCCCGCCACAATCCGACAAGTTTTTGCTGATTGTCGTCTAACACTTAATCATGACATGCATGCTATGTTTGAATATTGGGTCAACAGCTGGTTGGGGGGTTAGGAGGAGGATGGGGGGAGGCGGTAAACATCTGCATCGGGGTGGGTTTATCGTGTAGACGGGGTTTGATTTTGGAACAGAATCCAAGGAATTAAACCTTGGAAAGAAATAAACCGACGGTGGTGAGACTCAGTCAGAAAGTCCTCCGTCTTCTTCTTCCTTGCAACCTGGCCACTGAAATCCCTCAGGGGAGCAGTCACTCTCAGCCCACTCGTTGCCATGGTGATTAAATGTCAATCAAGAGATGGCTGTGTTCTCTACATTAGATTTTACACCCACATGTGCAGGCACTCAGTCTGGCACTTGATTTAATCAGGGTGAAAGGAGCACATTAAATAAACATAAACATATGTAGGTGGAGTTCGCTGAACATGTCATAAAAACACGGCGCCAAAAGGATTTCGTTTTTTTTTTTTTACGCAGGAAATAGTGCACAGAACACGATGGGTTCACCTTATTTCACCTCAGATACATATTTAGATTCTCACTGTTTCATCACAGTCCGCATGAACCCTTCCTCTCTCCATTCATCCGACTATTTCTTTCTGTTTCTCAATATTTTCCACCCACTCATCTCACTCCGGCTTTGTTTCCCTGGCTCAGACAGTACTGTTACGTCTCAGTGGGGCTGAGCGAAAGTGACCTCGCAATCGACTGATAATTCAACCGTCATCGCCTGCTGCCCACCGGGGGAGGCTCGCGAGAGACAGTGGAGTGACAAAAGACATAGAGAGAGAAATGTGAGGAAGAAATGAGCACAAAAAAACGGAGGCCCTAAGAGAGCGAGCAGTAGAAATCGTACGACTGAGAGCGGAGAGCAAACAGAAGGACGGCAGACGAGCAGAGTGGGAGAGAACTTATGTCAGCGGGTGAGCAGGAGCTGAGTGTGCTGTGAAGGCAGACTGCTCAGACCACCGTGAGTCACCGAGGTCGTCTTGTGACAAGGCTGCACACTGTAGCATCACGGTCAGCAGGTCAGACAGGTGAATGGCTGTGAACAGGCGATGTTTTCTACCTCACTGGACACAACAAGGTGCACACGGGCGCCCTTGCCACGACGCCCTGTAGGAAAATACTCACCTCAATAAATGTACTGTCTTTAGTCTTCATCACTACAGGATGTTTGCAGCCTGTTTATAGATTTTCTCCGTACAAGGTTTTAGGTTCTGCAAGTTTTTAAAGGGATAATGTGTAAGAACTTGAACAAGGTCCATGTTATTTGGGTCTAAGTCGTATGAACTTTTGAGGAAAGGACGTGCAGCGCAGCGACCTCAGGGTATTTTTTTCGGAATATAAGAAGTGACACCGGACATTCTACTGTTACATGGAGTCCATTTCAGGAAACTCAACAGATACTTTGATTGGCAGCATTTCCTCATTAGGTTGGCATGAAACATTTTTGCTGCTGGATGGAAGATAAGTCGGTGACTAATTGCTAAACTAGTCTTTAAACAGCCTGATATTTTGAGTCAATATTGGACATCTTCATCATTCTGTGATTCTGTGATTTTGATGAATCATACTTGTGAAATAAACAGAACAAAAGATGAGATGACGGGTGAGAGAGAGGGACTTTTTGCTGGTTCTCCATTTTTCTACGCTTGACTGGAACTGCTTGTTAACTGTGTTTCAAAAGAGGGCAGAGCGCTGCCACAGCGCAGCACCGGTGGTCCGACTGGTCAGTGCTGGACTCCAGTAGAAATGTAGGTCACAGTTTGCAGAACGGCTCTACCTCATTAACCCAATTGGAGACGGACATCAGTTTAATGTCAGAAGGACGGTTGACTCTAACGTCGGAGAAAAAGTTACATTCTCTAGTCATTCTGAACACTAGGGGGCAGCATATTACGAGAAAAACTAGGAAAAGCTATCTTCCTTATCACGACCATGAGAAAAAGTTAGATAGCTCCGTAGTTCAAACAAATACTCCACATTCTTGTGTAGTTTCCCGAAGTTTCTCTAAATAACAATTATGCGACATGTTTATATAAACATGTAACGATAGATTCGGACGCCTGTAAAGTGAGGAGTCCAATATTTTTGTTGTAATCCTGGTGGGAATATGTCGGACAGGGAGTTCAATAGCGAATAATTACTTGCGTGATTACTGAAACTGCCAGATGATTTATTTAATAACTCTCGCCATAGAACAAATTAATTTGTAGAGATGCTCTGTAGAAGAAGACGGAGCCGTTCACGTTCTTCACAACCTCATAATCAACTTACACGGCGGCACTTTCCTATGATCCCTTTGTCCTCCCGCCGTCTTTGTCTTTCTCTCCCTCAATCAAACACACACACATATATTTCCTCTGGAATAGCGCTCAGAAAACCCGAAAGCTTATTGTGAGGCATGTTAATGACCAAGGACATGTGTATCCTCCTGGCCGATTTATCGGCCAAGCTAGAACCTAAAACTCTGAGGTTATATAGAGGTTATGACCTTTAGTCTATGAGGTTACAGACTAAGAGAGAACATAGGTCGTAGCAACGCCTGTGTCAAACTGAAGGCCTGATCGGAAGCTACCTAAAAGGTACTGGATGAAAGTACTCCTGGTACAACGCTTCCCCCCGCACATACAAGCATAAACGGATCATGGAGCAGATATTATGTCTGCTGTCAGCCTGTGGTGCATGACAGGGCTGCATATTGCTCCATGCTTTGTTTCATTCGCTTGTCTTCAAAAAGCAGAGATTTGGACCCAGTGGGGAGGTGAGCGGGAGCAGGGCTCCGCCGTGCCAAGAACAACAGACAAAAAGCATTCTGGGATCTCTCGCAGTACAAAGAAAGCAAATGAATTAAAAAAAAAAAAAAAAAAAAAAAAGGTTTGGGAAGCCCTCAAAGTCCTGCACGGACAACACAAATCAACACATTCCCCTGTTAGTCAATGCAGGGACCCTCGAACTTGCAGCGCTGCTGGATTTCTTCCTAACTTTGTATTCCCGGGGACCTTTTCTCCTCAGTGCGATTGAACAAATGTGGGGTTGGAGGGGGTTTGGCTGTCTAGCATTTGGAGAAATGCTAAGCTTATTTCAAAAGGCTCCATGATTAAACAGCCCGCTAATCTCGGAGCGTTCTACATACAACTCCGCAGAGCACAAATCCATCGCCGCAGAATTCGGGGGCTGTCAATTTACAGGTCAGGAAAGGGGAAACTGTATCGAGAGAAGACGTGTGATGAAATGGGATCGGCTGCTCGTTGAGATTAAAAAAAAATCATGTGCACTTTCAGCATATGGATGATGAAAAAGTTGCTGCATTCGTGAAAATAAATGTCGTTAATTAAATTTGTGAGCGCTTCATAGGTCCCCGTCCATCTACGAGCAGGCTAAGAAAAACATTTTAAAATCAAATCAATTAGAAGAAATTCTTAATTATTAAACACGTACATCAGCAGCTCGTCTTTGACAGATGTTCATGGTGCGCTTTTTGTTGTTTCTCTGGAAAACCTGTAATCTGTACGCAGGCGAGGGAATCGCAGCTTTCCAGCTGTTATGTCCCTTAAAGCAACACTTTGCTAATCCACTCAGACACGGTGGCTGGAAATATCTGGACTCCGTTTCATCCCGAAACCACTGTGGAGAAACTACGAAGCAGAACATCCTGCATCCACATCTCAGACCCACACTGACTAATCACATTAGTTTAATAGATATAGTTCTTCTAATTCTTCTTGGCATAGATGCTAAAAAGTTGCTGGAGAGTTCCTCTGCAGTGAAAGGAAGGTTGGCTGTCCGGGAGATAGATGTGGAAGGACAGCCAGACAGGAGGAGCACGCATTCGGAGGTTTAAACCTCATTGGGTGTCCATGCGCTGCCTCAGGGAGTGACTCACGGTATGACTCACTGCTGCTGGCATCGCCTCCACCTTAAACACACATACTATTGTAAGAAACCCTCAGGGCTCGCATATGCTACATGTCCCCCCCCCCCCCGC
>CAAKHC010010909.1:20550-66218 GCA_901007825.1 Macroramphosus scolopax
CCAGTCGAATGAGTCAGTGCAAAATGTGTGCCATCTACACTTAAATACATCTCACAGCTGAGCCTGAGCGCTCGACACACGGACATCCACAAGATGACTTCTGTATTCAGTCGTGAAGAGAAAAATAGATTTAAAAGAAAAAAAAACATGCCTTCTAAAGTCAAAAGGAGCTTGACTAATAATTTCGGTGAGGGTCACTGAAAAAATGAATGCGTTTCATACTCCAACGTTATCTATTTATCCATCTGAGTATATAAAGTGTGTGTTTTACAGTGCGGTGTTTTGGCATGACTTTTAGTATGAGGCATCAGTTCAAACGCACCCGACGAGGGATGCCCAAGAGCCCTACGCAAAACAGAGATTCCTCTTTTCCCGGCTCACTGGCGCTCTGCTTATCTGCGGCCACATGTGCCTGTTAACATCGTACTGTAAAAGGCCGATGCCATGTAAGTTTGGGCTAAAGGGGAAAGGGGGTTTTTGCCATGGTTGGAAAAGAACATGAGGACAGATTGTGCTAAAGGGCCCGACTGGAGTCATGTCTGATTTCTTGTGTGGGTTTGTGTGAGGGGAACTGGCTTCAGTGTGTGTGGCAAGTAGCTTAGGGGATGTATGTGTGCTTGCATGTTGGCGGGTATGTATGCATGTGCTTCGCTTCGGGCCGGCGCTTGTGTGTGTCTCCTGAGCCCTTTCCCACAGTTCTGTTCTCTCGCCGATTGTTCGGCTCCATCCTTGGTTGCTGCTCCGCCCTCTTTCCAATCTCTACGGTGCTGGGACTTGGTGTACTCCCACTCACTCACACTCTGGCGACTGAACATCGAAAAGGTCGAGGCTGAACAACTGGAGATCCTGACATGAGAACATGCAATGAGGTGCACTTCCGTAGAGAAGAGCTTCAACATCCAGGGGGCGCCACCCTCGAGCTTACAAGTGATGTTCAGCCCTGAGTAATTGAGAACTGTTGGGTCAGCTAGGGTGGAGCAAACATCCAAACTCACCATATGTATAGATATGCATATGCAACTTGTTCATCCTGTAGCAAGAGTAGTTTCTATTTGTTGTCATGAATCAACAGCCATGTTAATATTTACTGTAGTCAATGAAATAATCAACAAGACGTATTATTGCAAAATAAGCAAAACAGCCAATACAGGGGTTCCTCAGGACCAACAAACCAGACCACTGAACCAGCTGACTCAGGGGTGTCTCAATGCAGTTCTCATCCACAGGCATGTCCTCAAGGTTCTCCATCTTTTCCTCACCATACTGCATCCCAGACCGTTCCTCGGCCGGGACCGTGCCACTAAATTATGGTTTGCACGTTTTTTATTTTCCTGGGAAAAAGAACTCATTCTTACATAAACTATTAGGCAGGGGTGTTTTTGTTTTTGTGGCCGGTGGCTGCCTGGCATACGGTGCATCCGTTCTAGACACTGCTGACCTTCTCCAGATGTGGAAACATGTACAAATCAGGTGCAATTACACTGTGATTCCTTCATCTTTTGTTTGTATGGTGGTGGTGGTGGGGGAGGACGGGTACTAGGAAGCTTCAAAAAGAAGATTACGTACAACCGGGTTGCATTGAATCTAGTGGTGCTTAAAGTCGTATCGCGCAGAGTATTTATGCTTGCGTAACTGTGTCATTAGAATATTAGTAAGAAACTTATTTTGATTTAGTCTATAAAGTCGATGTACAAGTCTAGAAGTTTCACAAAACACGCAATGTATTAATTCTACAGTACAACCACCATTTCGCCACGAGCGTATCTAGCAACAAGTCGTACAATAAGTTCATTTCAGTTCATATTTTTCTTAGTTTATCTAGATTAAAACGAGGATTTCGAGAGCTAAGCCAAAAAAAAAAAAAGGAGTTCAAGTAGGAGCCTTATGTGTGCAGTGTAGTGTTGAGGCTGCCCGACTTTACAGCAAACACAAGGTCACAAACAAACCAACAGAGGATTGTTCCTGTCAGGTTACCTGCCCGGTTTCCACCTCCCCCTCGACAGCCACGACACACGGCAAGAGAGCGTCTGAACAGCAAAGCTTGTTCTTCTCGGCCCTTGATGTGCGTGTCACTTTTGGGTGCTTCAATCCAGCCATGGCAGCCGGGGCCCCGCACAACCGCAAACGTCTTTCTGTACTCGCTCAGCACACTCACCAAAATAACACCTAACGGTATGTTTTTCCTGCAACCTGAATCACGCCAAGTTCTCAATTCTGCCAGTCAGTCAGTCAGCATGTGGTTGCATACAAAGATACAGCAGAAGAAGGAAGGCAGGTTATCTCTACTTGATGTTTGAACAAGCTGAATGACTTACAGCCCTTCTTCAGCGAGGTCAGAGCGAAGGTCACGAGTGTCTGACGGACAACAGACGCGAGCCACAAATATATTGGGTCATTGATTGTTTTGTACTTTTTATGCCTTTACATCTTGTCTTGCAATGATGAATGATTTGTGCCAAGACTTTAAACTCTCTGTGTTGTTCGTCCCGTGTGAACAACACGTCCTCCAGCCAAAACAATAATATACTCGCCGTCGGAATAGAACAAGGAGGAGGAGGAGGTTCTGTTATGTTGCGTTTCTCTTGCTTTCTCCCAGCATGCCTTCAGGACTCATTGTGAGGTGACTCTCAACATTTCGCATGTAAAAGTGCTCTCAAGTGCACAATGACCCGCCTGGTTTCTGCATCGATGTGTAGCAGCAGGTCATCACGGTGTTTGACTTGGTTTACGTCTGTATGTTTATGTCACGGCCCTTCTGTTCGACCACTGGATCAGTATGCTGAGATGATAAAAAAAAAACAAAAAAAAAAAAAACGGTGCATTTCCTTCTTTGACTTTCGTTGGTGTCAAACTGGTGCTGATGAACAAATATACGTTTTTTAAAGGTGCTGCCACTTTTTCGGCTTTCTAAGAGCATATAAAGCCTTTCCGGGTGACTGAGAGACGCAGCACTCCAAAAACAACTTGCAGTCTCAAAGTGCTCGAGAGCTTCAGCACCTCAACTCCTCACAGTTTACAACAGAGCTTAATGGTGCCATTTTTGATTTTCCAATCTCCACACAACAAATACAGTAACTCTTAATAGTCCACACAGGACTGGTTTAAGCATCTGCTATGTTTTGTGTTATTCTGATTCACTTGGAATACTTTCTTTTTTTTTTCTGATATTGTAGTTGACAAAATGCATCTTTTTCCGCACACGCACAGGAGCGCACACACGCGCTTCTGCAGATGGAAGTTGGGTTTTAAAAAAAAATATATATATATAGAACGTGATTGCTGTGTTGTAAATTCCTGTCATCTATATGTCCTTTCTCTGTGTGTATCTATTTCTGTTGTTCTTGTAGAATTGGCTGTGATATTTTTTGTTTAAAGATGGATCAGATATTCCAATGAAGCGACTTCGGTTGTCATATTAATCGCTGGTGATTTACGAACAATTGTTATGAAAGGTGTTGGGAAATATTGCTTTGTTTATATACAGTCGATTTCTAGATTGTGTTAGCCCGTTGGTGTATTTCACAGATCTCCCCTTAGGCAGTATGATTTATCTGGGGTATTCCAAAAGTTGGCACAAAGTCAGATTTGCTATGATATGTAGCATCTTCATGAAGGTGTACTGATACAACCTGCTGTATGTTGTGACCGAGAACATATAAGGAACGATTTCTAAGTGGTTGTTAAATATAAAATGTAAGTGAATCGTTTCATGGAATCCCCGTTCTTTAAAAAAAAAAAAAAAAAAAGCAAAACTGATGTCCAGTATTGTACCTATGCCCTATTTTTGGGGAACAATATGAATATTATTAATAACATATGGTGCTAAAGTTCTTTTTGTATGTTTTGGTTTTTAGATGAAAAGAGGAATATTATGCTGAAAATGTAATGTTAAGCCTTACTGTAGATTCATATATCAGACTGTTCATCCCAGAAGAGAAAAAATAAATATAGTATTTGAAAGTGCAATATAGCAGTATTGTCTGCACATGTACACTTCACATTCTGACAGAGGAAAGTCGCAGCAGAATATACGGAGACAGTTTTGACCAGTTTGGGTTGAATTTCATTTGAGTTCTCCCGGGAATTAATTTGCATGATAATTCCAAGATATGCACTTTGATGACATTGGTGAAAATTGTTCCACCCTATCAGAGATCATACACAGAGTTAGAGACCTGAGAGAAGGCTGATCAGGCCAAAACAAACACCTCACAATAGCTTTGTAGGGGACTACTAGTCACTTAATTAGCATATTAGGAAACACATAAAAGCTACATTTATTCATTTTCAGCAGGGCACCTGTCAGGTTAGATATGGAAAGTTATTTTGAAATAAATAAAATTAAATAAAATTAAAAAACTCCTTTTACAAACAGTTTATGCAGCCTAAAATTAACATACTTTTATAACTCTGTAGTTTAAAGTAGATAGAAATAGAATAACATCTGTAAAGAACATACAAGGATTTGTTTAGGACTTGAAACTCAAAGTTTCAAACTCGTGTGGACTTCCGGTTTAAAGACTTTCGTCTTCGATGGGACTTTAACAAAACGATGACTTGGTGATAGTTGAGGTTAAGCTGTCAGTTCAAGAAACGATGGAGACTTAATAAAAGGCATCATGTACAGTTAAGACAAATAACACGTTGTCAATGCACGTGTTGCTCTCAGTCTTAAATCTGAGGTCGATAGTTAAGATCGTCGGTGTCCATCAGGACGGACGTGTTGTGACTGCAGCTGCTCTCTGCTGGCAGCCGCTGAGACCAAAGCAAAGCATGCTGGACCGCAGTCCGACGCCCAAAATGGCGGCACGATTGAAAAGTTTTGACTGTTTTGTTCGAGTTTGTTTTCTTTTCAGAGTATTTCTTCGGCTCTTTTAGCTTCACTCCCAAACGCCATTTTCAGACCGGTCCATATGCCGGCGTTTTCCCTAACGGTTGAGGTATAATGCGAAAATGATGATGGCGTTAAGCTATCAGCTCAAATTGGGGATGACTTTACCAAGGGTAGGCTAGGCTAATTTAGGCTATCAAGCTAACTACTATCGGGCGAGTGTCGGTTAAAAGCTTCTTTGGTATGTCTTGTCTTACTTGGATCCCCACGCCGAACTGACTATGAAGAAGAGGATCATCACATAGAAATGGAGGAGGATGTGAAAAAAGTGAAAAAGGCAAGTCGGGTGACTCCCATACTTTTCAGCGTACAAGTTGATTGGCTAGCATGCTAACATACTACATTAGCCAGTCAGACCAGGCTAGCTTACTCTATCTGACCAAGTTTAGCAAAGTAACGTTATAAGAAGACAGGAGAAAAACATTCACGATTATACGGATAGGGTGTTTTTTCTATTAGTCAGCATACATGTAACAGGAAAATTGTCTGATTTATGCTTTCGAACTTGAATTAGTAATAAAAACAAAGCAACAGTTTGCTCGTTAAGAACCAGGGAAATGCTTGAAGTTTAGACGTAAACGTCACAGTTGGCTTCGGGTTTATCATTCGTAGCTCCAAAAAAATCAACCTCAGGACTTCTTTCTCTTCTGATCACTAAGATATCAGGCGTTTAATGTTATGAGTATATCAGCTTAATTTCCGATTTTAAGATTTTGCCACTGAGGTGATGCAGGTACACCTTAACAGCAGCATTTTCAAATAGGTAAATAAAAGCACATCCAGGATCCCTGGACTCATCTGAGTGTTATGTTAAGTCTGTGAGGCCAATGTGCTCAACATCAGCTGTCAGGGGCAACTTTTATAAATGTCAATCAGGCTCCAGGACATGGTTGTTGAGCTGTCCTGCCCACGCCTGCACACCATAAATACAAGGTCTTCCCAATGATTCAGATTTATATAATAGATCTTGTTCAGACACGCAGTTGGCTCTTCTTTTTGATACATCCCGGTACCCTCTATATACCCTCTATATATCAACATAATTAAATGTCTGAGGTCTGTTTAACTTTGTCATTTTGTTTTAAAGCTAGTTTGGAGGGTTGTCCTGATGTAAGAAATAGTAAACTTATCCACTAGGTGTTGGTAGTCTAGGGTTTACTGATTAGGGCTGTAACCAGTGTATGCAGTTGTTGTTCGTGCCACTTGGTGGAGATAGTGAGCAGCTAAAGCCTACATGTATTTATATATTAATTGTATTAAGAAGTATGTTATTGCTGTGGTTCAGGTGAGATTTCCGACCTTCTAATATCGTAACGCGACACTAAAGTCTCTTAATTTCCATAGGATTGTGATCCAGAAAATTTTAAGTTGAATTGCTTTACAGGAATAGAGCATAATGTAGGCTGTCTTGACATTCACAGTTGCTTTCAGCCCAGATGGAGTGGTTATCTCTCTCTTAACTAGTGGTTACATCATCAACCTTAACTATCATGTAAAGGCTGAACAGCAATTTAATGTAGAAGAAGTGCAAAGTTGTTCTTACAGTTTTACATGAGGGCTAATGTGGGAAACTTCGACTTTCGTTCTTGTAGTGTGAAAAATAAATATCTTACTGTATATGGGCATTCAGATATTGAATTCTTGCCTCACCATGAAAAGCTCTTTGTAAACATTCATGGGAATGATTAGTAGAAATGAACTGTTTACGCTTGATAAAATTCTTTGGAAGTGCCTCGCTGTATTGCTCTGGCTCTCCTTGTCCCAGCATATGCTCTGTACTTCTGTGTTGTTCTGGGATGTGACAACATTTGAAAAGCCACCTACACCTGTAATCTAGTTCATAACTGCTCAAAGAAGCCATATGTCCACCTATGTTTCTTTGGAAATGGACTTTCACCGAAAAAGACAGGCACTTGTTCACCTTAAGGCCATTCACTGGGGTCAACAACAGTAGCTCTCGTCTCACATTTCACAAAAATAAAAGCCATGCAATGTTAATGCGCTTGTCTTCTGCAGCTCCATACTGTTAAATAATGTACTGGTTACTGGTGGTGTTCTACGTCTTGAGTCTGTGCTCAGTTGTCAGCAAGGAACCAAATTGTTCATACAATGGTAAACTCGGAGGCTACTTTCTAATGGTTTGCTGCATTTGTCAGTGTTGTCAGTAGGAAGATCTGAGATTCGGAGAATTCATCACATCACAATAAAAGATAATGATCTCGGGTAAACGTGATTTTCGTCACACTCCTCCTTTATGTCCGTTTAGCAGTGATCAAAACAACAAGTCGTCTCATGCGGCTTTTTAGGCGTTTTCAATGTTCACAGCATGAATTCACGTGTCATCACAGGAAGTTGCGGTTCATCTCTTTCCTTGTCTTGCGCTTGTATATAGAGAGAGACACTTCCTTCATGAGGTATCACATTCACAATTGCGACTGTGTGCGATGCAGTCTGTCTCTCACCAGCTGTCGCTTTGTCTGAGTGGGGGCAACAGGTGACTGGTGTAGACGGTGTGTGTTAAGCAGCATCCATGTCCAAGCTGTGTAGTTGTTGTTGATTACGTGACTCTTCTAGCTTCTGGCTTCATGGAGAACGAGGTAGGCTTGTTTAAATGCTTTGGATCTGCTCTTTTTTTTATCATTTACAAGCTGAGGTAAAAACAAGTGAACTTGAAAGAAGAGCTTCATTATCTTGAGCCAAATATACACAAAGCCAATGTTCTCAAGTAATAACAGAAAACGCTCTTAGAGAAGAGGGTAAATAATATTCATGTTTTTACTGACTTCAACTGTAAAATCCTTAAACTATTGCCAAATGCAGTTTCCTTTTGAAAATGCATAAGTTGACAGTTGAGCCACACCCAGTGGGTAACACAGGAGGCTTTACATTTGCACTCCAGTAGAATGTGTCTGCTGAATTTGACTCTGCAGCTCCCAGGCCAGCACAGTTGGGGAAAGCAGAAACATCATGGCATGCGATAGCCTCAGTCAGCAGTGCTTTGTTACAGCTTTGTTTTAAATAGGGAAATTAAACTTGGAGCCGCATTGGAGTTTCTTTACTTGTTGTCTTTCGTGATTACGTCTCATGTCGGTTGTGTATATGAAAAATCCTGTGATAAGTAATCGTATACTGTTGCAGATACCAGTGGCTTCAAATTTAGAGAGTTTAAAATGTTCATGTTCACAAAACTGAGTCTCATTCATTTAATTCAATTTTAAAACACAAGGTTGAAACAGACCAGCAAATAAAACAGATATCGCCAATACAACTATAACAAAGACAACAATTCTAATTTCCATGAATCTTGTTCTCTCTTTCTTTACTCCTTAGCCTGGTATTGTGTCTCCGTTCAAGCGAGTCTTCTTGAAAGGAGAGAAGGGGAGGGACAAGAAGAACCAGGAGAAGGCCACCGAGCGCAGGGCCCTCCGCCCCTTCCCACTCTCTCAACCTGACCACCGTATCGACCCTGACATCCTGCTGAACGACTACATTGAGAAGGAAGTCAAAGTGAGTATGACAAGACGAGCTACAAACACTGCAGTACTGACTGCATGTTGTAGAACATAAAGACATTCCTGTGCTGGATTATGTTCTAACATTGTTGACATGGTTGTTATGAATCAGCAAAGGATTTGTGTTCTACTCTCTCATGTGGTCCATGTTCCCCCCTTTCTAGTACTTGGGGCAGCTGACATCAGTTCCAGGATACTTGAACCCATCAAGTAGGACAGAAGTTCTCCAGCTTATTGACAATGCAAGGGTCCGTATCTTAAGAGGATCAGTCGCATGTTTGCTCTCATTCTCCATAGCTGTCATCAATATTACATTGAATTAGTTCTTACAGCTGTGTTGATGCAGCAGTTGATAAAGGCTTTAATGCTTTTGTTTATTTATGGTGAATTGAATTGGTATTTACTATTTCCGTGGATAAAAAACAAATTCCTTTGCATGCCCCTGTTTCTTAGAAATCCCATCAGTTGGCAGGCCAGCTGACATCAGAGCAGGATGCAGTGGTGAGCTTGTCCGCATACAACATCAAGTTTGTATGGCGCGATGGAGAAGACATCATCCTGAGAGTGCCCATCCATGATATCGCTGCTGTCTCCTACATCAGGGATGACTCGTTGCACCTTGTGGTGATCAAGACAGGTAAGAAATAAATAAATAAATCAACCACACATTCCTGTAACAGTTGTCAGATTCTGTCAGATTGTTTTAAAGTGAGAAGTGAAGGAAAATATACAGAGAAATTATCGGAAATTGGAAATTATATTGGTTGCCGCCTTGCCCCTATGGTGGATTCCAAAATAATACATAATTAGCCAACCCTGATTTACATGGACTGATAGGAACCTGATTATGATAATAATCAAACAATATGTAATTTGTTTTGATTGCAGCTCAGGAATCAGGAGGCTCTCCGTGTCCCAGCTCGTGTCCTGATCTCAACAAATCTCAGACGCTGAGCTCTTTATCAGAGAGCGGCGCCGTGCTTGTGGAAGTCTGCTGTCTGCTGGTGCTGGCAGTCGACAACAAGGTTGGACATGTTACTTTAAAAATGCAAATAGATGAATCGGCAGTTTGTTTTCCAAATCATCACTGTTATCTTTTGTACTAATTTGTCAATTGTGTGCCGACATCATAAGAGCTCCTGCTCTGCGTACGCTTTAGTAACATTTAGAGACCAACTGAGGAACCAGCGCTGGCGTATCTCAAAGCCATGTTCCCCACGGCTTTGAAATTTGTACTCCGACTTGGATACAATTACCAGACTACAGTTCCCAACTGAAGAAAGGGAGTAGATAAGGTGAGAATAGATAACGGGAGAGTAGATAACGGGAGAGTTATCCCGTTATAACTCTCCCGTTATCTCCCGATTGTAGATAACGTGAGGATTCAGATTTACAAAAGATTCGATTCAGGATGACCCTGACTGAAACTTATAGGGACAATCCGCTCAAATGAAAATAAATTGCTGCACAAATTATGAATTTGTGCTTTTGTGAGCATAAATGAACTTGACTGGAGGCAAGTGGAGTCTGAATGTAATCTGAATCAACTCCCTGAACTCTCTTGAATGCTTTATTCTCTCGGTACAACCAGATGCTGACCTGTCTGACTAAATTTCCAATATAAATCAAGATAATAAAAACGTTTGTGACCCTGTTTTGTCTTCTAGGCAGCAGCGGAGGAGTTGTGTCTTCTGCTGAGCCAGGTCTTTCAGATAGTTTACACCGAATCAACCATCGACTTCTTAGACAGAGCCATTTTTGACGGAGCAACTACACCCACCAGACATCTCTCCCTTTACAGCGGTAAAGAGCAGAACACAAACAAACAGGATGCTTGTTATTATTTGTTAGATAAACAGTCGATTGTCTTGAGTACCTCTTGCAACACTCCTTACAGTTATGCTTCCGTCTCAAGGTATTGAAGTATTCTAACTTCCTTGATTTTGCAGATGATTCTTCAAGCAAAGTAGATGTTAAAGAAGCCCTTGAAGAGGAAGCTGGCACATTGTAAGAATTCCCATCTTTGCAGTTCATATATGGTGATGAAGGAAGCTTGAGAAAGGCGTTTTCATTGGTGGATTTAACAAGAGATATAATGTTCATTCAGTCCCTTCCAGGCTTCTATGGAAGCAGATGGGATCTCTCCATCAGCCTCCACCCCAGCCTCCCCTCAGACGAAGACTGCGAGTGAAGGAGAGCTCAGTACCACCGCTGCAGAGCTGCTTCAGGACTACATGACCACAGTACGACTATTTCCTCTTTCCTTCGTCCCATTTGGTTTCGGAGGTTGAATGAGTAACAGCCTTGTTAAGACATTTGTTTACAAGCTGTATTGATTCTTTGTTTTTCTCTTCTAGCTGCGAACAAAACTGTCATCCCAGGAGATCCAGCAGTTTGCTACTCTGCTCCATGAATACCGTAATGGCGCCTCTATCCACGAGTTCTGCATTAACCTGCGTCAGCTCTACGGGGACAGCAGGAAGTTCCTTCTGCTTGGTACGTCAGCTCTTCACTTCTCCATTTCGGTCACAAGATATGTACTGAAATTCCAGTTGTAGATGACGGCTTGAAACCATTGAAGGGTTTTTTCTTTCCCCCCTTCAGGACTGCGTCCCTTCATACCAGAGAAGGACAGCCAACACTTTGAGAATTTCCTCGAGACCATCGGGGTCAAAGACGGCCGAGGCATCATCACAGACAGCTTTGGCCGTTACCGGCGAACTGCCAGCTCCGCCTCCGATTCCACAACCAATGGGAACGGAGCAACAGGAGGAAGCGGCAACAGCGCGGCCTCAGACGAGGGACAGGAGACCTCCGAGGGGGACGAGTGGGACCGCATGATCACCGACATCAGCAATGACATTGAAGCTCTCGGCTGCAGTATGGACCAGGAGGGAGTTGCACTCTGACATGGCGGACAACGGGAAGTATGTCTGCAGAAACTGGGGAAATGAACTGGCCACTCTTCACGATACACCCGTGACCAGGATCAGAAGGAGGTTCGTCCTCAGCACTGACCCACGATTTGTAAGATTTTATTTTTCTCTAATTGTCAGGAGGAAACTTCCGATTCCCGGAGCTGTCAAGGAAAATGTTTAACTTATTACCACAAAAAAAACATGAAGTCAACAAATGCACTTATGCAGACCCCGTCGGTGACATGCAGTCAGTTGGTTCTATTTCCGAGGGATTTACAGCCTCCGACATATCTTGAAGATTTCTTTGGTTTTGTACTCATTTATCGGCAGTATCTGCCACAGCTGTCAGCAATGTAGCAAAATCGTATGTTTTTACTGAATACGCCCAAAGTTTGTGGAGGATCCAGCAGAAGTTTTAGAAGTTAAAGACTGCTTTTGTTTTATTATTCTAATTATTATTATAGGTCAATCAGCTTCATTCACAATGAGAACTTCTTCCTTAATTTCACATTTGTGTGTGTCTGAGTGTAACGTTTTCTATATATTTTTCTTTTCAGTAAGACTCGTGTACCACTTCATCCTGAACTATCGTTTGTTATCAGTGTTTACTCTTTTATGTAATTTTGCCTTATTCAAACTGACCAAGGAAATGCTGTAAACAGAAACACTCTCACTCAGTACAAGCGACTGCGAGGGCGACTGTATTCGACAAGGCCAGTCGGTTTGTGGCTGATGTAAAGTTGTTGTTCTTCTCATGCAGGTCATCTTTCTTTTTGTCTCGTGACATTACATTTATTTGTCATTGTGCCTTTACACTGCAGTACAGCTGCCAAACGTCTCACAAACACCGACATGGATTTATGAACTGTAACCACAGTTGTTGAGCAAATGGTTATTAAATAACAGCTACTCTAAACTGATTGTCTGTTTCGGAGATGAGTATCCTTTACACCTGTCTGCAGCGTCAGACGTGCTCACCGGCGTGCGATCTGAAATGAACACTCATTTAATTTGACTTCCAGCGAGTAAAACTGACAAGAGGGGACGGTTTGTAATCTGATTGTGATCCTCTCTGACTGATCATGTGCTTGGATGCACGTAAGCCGCTGTGGAACTTCAGTGTGAGTTTCATCAAAGCAATCAAGCTTGGATGTTGCCAAGTGCCATCAAAGTTGGGGATTAGTTTCGGGTCTGTGGGATGAGGAGTTGGCGGGACGGCTGGAGTTGAACACATTCCATCCCGTGAAGCCACTCGCCAGGTCTTTGTTTCGTATTACCTGTACCGGTGTACTTTAATGTGGGTTGCCTGGGTACTTGTAAAGCGGAATCATATTATATTTCTTCATGTGAAGACCTAAACTTGAGCCCAAATAGCCTCACAGGCATGACACACCGTCTGCCTCGAACAAAAGGATGAGATCATCTATGATCTCACCTGCAAAGTCTTTCTCATCACACAACCAGAGTCTTCTTTGTTAGCTGTGTGTGTGACGGCCTCTTCAATGTCTTTGTGTAGCATGTTTTCAACATGGTCCCTCAGAAACAAACCTGTCTGCTTTCTCTTCTTCACAGACTCCTAATTGGCCTGTAAATTCTAAACTTAATCCAATTATAAAAGCATCACTTCAGTGCTTTAAGATCAGTTGATTTAACGTCAAAAATCTGCCAGTTTACAGAGTTTGCCAATTATATTTTGAAGCGACCGGAGTTCCTGGGGTGTCTCCCATCAACCTGCATTAGCACGAGTAATGAAGAATCTGACTGGTGTTAGCTTGTTGATCCGACTTGTTGCATGACTGCATGTCACATTAACTCGAATGATGGACGTAGACGGTTCGTAGGCACACCTGTGGTCTGAGCCGCAGTCTGCAGCTCTAATTTTTTATAGGCAGATTTTACCGAGACACTCCGACAGCAAAGCGCAGTGTGAGATGCAGTCTGGGATCCTCGCCAGCCACCTTGGTTCACCTTGGTGCGGTTTCTCTCTCCGACACTCGTGTTTCAGTTTACAGCTCAGTCACAGTGAGATTATCGTCTCCTCGGTGTCACATCTGTTACGTTCCTTTATTCACTGCCAAGAACATCACAGAAAAAAACTCAAAACGGACTGCTTTTAAAAATATCTACTGTCTCTACATCTCAGCGTTTCCTTTACATTCAAACAGCAACGCCTGTCATCATTGAGGACACATTAACCTAAACCAACTGGTTGTTTAAACCCTCTAAGCTGATCTTGGAGTCGGGACAGGCCTCTGATGCAGCTTCTGGTGTCAGCAGGCCTGTCAAGTCAGTTTGTTATGCAAAATGAGAAGGTTCTCAAGGCACAGCTGGTTGTGCAGGACTGGAGTCTAAACAGTTTGTTTTTGGTCCTTCTCTAACAAACTGGTTTGAAAAAAATTGCTTAATTTTCTTCCGGAGTCGAGTAAGAAGAAAAGGAATCACCTTGTTTTCTTGCAGGCTGCTCTAAAAATGCACAGCATGCAATGGACCTTTTGGTAACCATTCAGTCAAAGGTCAGAAGGTGTTCATGCATTACGATCTTGCCACTTCAGGACCTCCGGGTAAAGAGGGACACAAGAATCAGCAAGTGGTGTTCAATTTATCACACATGCGACACTCATGTCCCCCCACGCACGTCTTCACACATATCCAACGAGTGTTTGCACAAGATCCGGTTAAAGAAGTGAGAGAGACCCTGGATTCATGTTTGTCCTATAAGCTTAAAGACACACACACACACACACACCTCCGGCATGTTTCCTGGTTCACTGATTAGTCCGTTCTCCGTTTTTTGAACTCTTGACAGCTTCAACTTTCCACATCACACTTGTGCAAATTGAACCAGTTTGTTTGCCGCCGAACCAACTGTGATGTCACAAATCGCTCCTCACGCCTTGAACCCAGATTTTGCGGCTTCCTGAAACAACAGACTAATTTGGTATTTATTACAGGATCCATCCTTCTTCAGATGTCTCCAGTCTGCTCTGATTGGTTGCTCCCTCCCCTCCCAGATCCGCCCCTGCTTCACTTCAACACAATACGTTAAATATATTCATAGAAGACTAAATTCATCGATGATTAAAGGTTTGGAAAAATGTTTAATCACACATCCAGTCATTGGTGGATTTTTTTCTTTACTCCCAGTACATTTATAAAAACATTTACAATGAACCTTTTAAGATATCACGTTGTACCAAACCAGTTTGAAGGTGCGTCAGTTCCGTCGGATTAAAGGCTTAGTAACACAAGTTGAGCGAGCAGCAGCTGTGCCGACCTGCTCGGGGGGGACAAAGGCCGTGTTTTGTGTTCGCACAAAAAGATAATCATATTATGTTGGAGCCGTTTGGGCAGGAGCGGGCGACACCGTTAAATCTTGTCATGTCAGCGTCCAGTGTTCACCTCTTCACTAACAGATTGAATATGAAAAGTGTGTATGAGAGCTTCAAATCTGGGATTTGGTTGTATTGTAGTACATCACATCGAGGCCACAAGGAGCGGCGTCTCAAGCACGGCAACTTCTTGTTCTTGTATGTTGTTCTCCTCATGATGAATCCAATTATAACTGCCGACATAACAAGCACAAGGCTCAGGTCATCCGATGCGCACAGATGAGTTCATTCAATGTTTATACATGAAACTACAGTGTTATTGTTTCAAACAGACAATGCCATCTCAAACTGATACTTTTTCTGTCTGGAACTCGGCAAATAGAGCGTAAAAAAAAGGCAACCGAGGGCTCAAGAATGTGTCAGATAGTATCACATGTATGAAAGCTTAAGAAAAAAGGAATTGAAACCATCATAGATGCAATTGCCGTTACAAAGAAGTAAACATTTCAGTTATATTCTACAAAATTGCTGCATTTCTTACATTAAAAAACTGCAGCTGTTTCAAGTCGTGATGGCTTACAGGTCATAAATCTCCTGTGGCTTTAAGACACTTCCATGTAGGCTGCTGTGTACAGTACAGCTGCCACAGATGAGACTATATATGTACTTACTTAATTCAAAGTCTTCTAGTTTAATAATATACATTACCTACATCTATGTCTTTTATTATAGGGACTGAAACAGAGTTCATACTCGTGGTCGAGCCTTCAATGCACAAAATCTTCCACCACATTCGAAAACGTGCCCTGGCTGATGTTTTGCAGGGCAGCAAAGATGGTCTCAGCCTGGCTGTGACTCCCTGCCTGACGGTTTATCACTGCGACTAGCAAAGGGAGAAACGGCGAGAGTTAATGTTCATCTTGGTGACGCCGATGAGTCGCAGCGGGGCGGAGAGGCCGAGGCCCGGGGTGACCGGGCACTCGCAGAGCAGGTCGGACAGCTCGTCCCGCTCCTCGAGGCCAAAGGTGGCGTCGTTGAGCATCCGGCGGTGCAGATGGCACGTCTGCTCGATCTTCAGCTTGTTGATGTCGTTCCGCAGACGCATGAGCTGCCTCGCCAGCTGCTGGTCCTGCAAGCGCATGTCTGTCTGCGAGAGAAAAAGACGGGAAACCTTTAATTTAAGGTTCGAACGTGTGACCTGAACAAAGGCTTGTGGAAGGCCACGCTGTTGTCAGGTGACCAGAAGGTCTTCCTGGATCCTGGACGCCTTCACCATCAGTGTATGAACACGTGGGAATGTGTTGAAACACTGCAAATACGAAAGCAAAACAGATGAGAACTGTGTCATCATAAAGGATTAAGGAAGAGTCTTACCAGCTCTGTCCTGAGCCAGCTGAGAGCCTCGTCGATGTCCCCGAACCGCTTCAACACACCCGACTGCAGCTTGCAGCGCATCACATCCGAGGTGACGACAGTCTCTTCCAGCTGGACTCGTTCACCGTCAGCTTCCACTTTTCCACTTCCTGACTCTCCGGTCTCCAGTCGGGCTTTCCATTCCAGGTAAGAAGGTCTCCTGGTCTCCAGCCTTAGTTTCTCCGTCAAGGCCTTCAAGGTCATGAGATGGTCATCTTCACCACATTCTGCTTCCTGCAGGACACGGGTCCTGGTGTCCTCTGCGATCGCAGCGGTGGAGGGTGCGTCCATCATCCAAGAGCTTCTCAAAAATGGGCCAAAATAAAAAATAATGCAGACATCCGTTCCTCCTGTTTTGGAAGCAGGAAATCTTTCACACTGGAGAGGAGAGAAGATGTAAGTTATGAAACGTTTGCTGACTATTAGCAACTGTCAGCCATCAGAGACGACACTAATCATGACACCTCACAGGACGGCTGCACCTCAGCTGTGAAGACACGGCTGGGTTGCATAGCAGGACAGACTCAGTAATGTGTATAATTAAAGACAGCGCACTCTCTCAGCGCCTCTGTAAACTGATCAAGAATGAATAATTGGCTTCTTGTGCATATCAAATAAAGGATCAGCCCAATGAGGGAACACACCTGCAGGATCCTTCACTTCACAGGAACATATCGTTTCCTTAGCTGAAGTACAGTCGGTGTACATGAATCAGCATTTTTACAAACCTTCTGTCCTAACGACCTGGCAAACGACAGGCAGGGCAGACGACCGGCTGACTTTAACAGATCCTGAACATATCAGTGTAGTATATACATATTGTAGGTGTAGCAGCCTTTTAAATGATGAAGCAAAACTGGGCGGCTGCAGCAAAAGCAGCTCAGTGTCCTCTTTCAAATGCAGTCAATAAGAGCTCATTTATTTCATAATGGGCACAGCAGACCGGCGGTGAATCCATTGCCCTTGTATTTAATGATAGGCTCGGCTGTATCGCTGAAAGACCTCTGACTGGGCAGAAGAGCTGATGTATGAACGCTTGAGAATGGATCCTGTGCTCATTCGCCATAATTATCCTCGTCTCTGGAGACTACATTGTTACAGGAGACCTTTCAGGGAGGATGCATGCATCATTTAAAGGGCTTGTATGTATGTTTGCTTGTATGTAGAGTCGGGAAGTGTGCAAGAGCAGGAGCATCAGGAAATCTTGCTGATGGAAGGGAAGGAATTTAAGTCCTATTAAATGCATCCTGTGGTAAATAATAACAGACACATGCAGGGGGAAAAAAGTAAGACTATACTGAAACGTCTTTACAGGAAAACCAAACGTCACCCCAACATTCCTCTGCTTCCAAGGGTGAACGCAACTGCTTGCCAACGTTAAGTTGCAGCGACGCCACATGCGTAAGGTTTAATTGTGGTGTTGGGACTAGTTGATGCGAAAAGCTGATCTGGACAAAGTGGTCAGGAAGTCTGGCTCCTCTATCTGGATCATGACCACACAATAAACATACCCTCACAGTACATTTTTAGGCTTCAGAGTGCATCTTTCCAGGCAATAACCTAGCACGTCCCTGAGGTGAGGGAATTCAAACTGGAGCGTTCATGTAATATGTGCTGACGGCTCATTGAAATCATCAACAAAGAGCCTGTTTAACAATTAATGCAGCTCATTGGATTCCTGCATTATGACAACGTAAATAAATCTGTCAGTAGGTGAAAGTGTGTCATTGTTACAGACTAAACTTAACACTAAGAAATAAAATAACCTGCATATCAGGATCAACAAGTGCTCTATGTATTCAGGAGAAAAGGGATTTTGGAGTCTTTACTTTTCGGGGGCTGAGTTCCAGATTTATTCCACCCCCCAGTGTTAACCTCATGGCGGCGATGGCATCAGTACAAATAATCTAATTCTATAATAAATAATAGCATAACAATCACATTAGTGGTTATATTGAACCTTGTCCCTGCGGCACTTTTACTTAGTACTTTTATTGATTGATACACTTTAAATAACATTTGCATACATATTGCTGGAAAATTATTACAGGCACTGTAAAAAAAATTGTTTAATACTCACATTTATCTCAGAATTCTGACCATAAACTCGTAATTGTGACTTTAAACTCTATAATAAGTCTGAATTATGAAGAAAAAAAAGAAGTCCGAAATAAAAAAATCTTTTTAGTGGCCCTAACCTTTAGCAGGGGTCGATGCCTGGACATCAATTAGTTTCTCATTATAAGAGAAGTCATCATTACCAGAGGAATCCTCCGTCTCTCTCAGCATATGGTTCCTCTCTGATAACGTGCTGCGGGTGGAGACACCCCCGGCATCACTCAAACACTCATACAAAATGCCTCGATTACCTTCCCGAGACTCCCCTGCTGCGGTCCAACTTGTTTTCGGTCCCCGTTAATCTGAGCAGACACACGGATGACGACCAACACATGCCCGCTGCCTCTTCCAGACGATCCGCTCCTCTGCTCCGCGCTCGGTCCGCTTGTTTTCGATCGGAGAGCTACCGGAGGAGGGGCGGGGAGGTTGCGTCAGGTCCTGGTTGCCTGGAGACGCACCAGGAATCCCTCCTCATGAATAGGACTGCAAGTGAGTTTGATAACTGGACAACAGCTTCTCTTGTACTATTATTTATTTTTTGACTCGACCACAAACAAAACAGCTTTTATAACAACATAAATGGACAAGAAGTACAAAATGTGAGAAAATACATGTTAGTATGAAACTGTTTCAACATCTTCATTGGGTCCACAGTTCATTATTCACTTAAATTACTCTATAGTAAATTCTGCTATATTAGCACAGAAAATGTGCCCAAATCTGGAAAATACTATTTTTTTAATAGAGAATATAACTTTATTAGAACTCAACAGGAATAAATATGGTAGTATAGTTATATTCAGTACAGGGTGTTTCCATGGGTGACAAGTAATCAACATTTTCACATGGATGTATGAACATGTTGTTACTGTCGTATCCCTTCCTGCTACATTTTTGTGCAATAGATTCTTAAGGATGATTTCTGCCTAAACTTTGCAGAATTAACATTGTTTAAATAAAGAAAAATAAGTGCAAAATCTACAGAGAGCCAAAAATTCCCCAAAAATACGCATTTATAAAAATTGAAATACAGAAATAGCCTTTTTTGTTACAAGCATTTTATTCGTAAATGTATTTATTTACTTATTAATGCTTATGCCATATTCGGTTCTCCATGCAAACCAACCAGCAGTCAGCCCCAAACTACTATCAGCTAGATATGTCATTGCAACCACAGTTTCAGAGTGATATGTGACTCCGTTTTTGTGTTTATTGGACAAAGGTTGTCGGGATGATGTGTTGGCTTTCGGAGGAACTGACAGTAAGATTATTGTTCTGCAAGGAAATTTGATAAGTAGAGAAACTTTCTCAAGTGCAACAGACACTGTCCTCATAACACTTGACAGTGTAAAATAAATCAAAGATTCAAACATCCCTTATAACTGTGTTACAAACATCTTTGTCTTCCAAATGTTTAAACAGACCTGAGTATACTAAATTACATGATAACATAGGGAAACATTCCAATCTGTTACTGCTCAGTAACAACGATCAAATCCATTATAAAGTCAGCTCCTCTATGTCATCATCAAATGAGGGGACGGCGCGGATGGCGGGTCTGCTGTCTGTGATGTGTAGTGTTTTAGTGTTAAGCAGACCTTCCCTTCTTGAACGTACACCATTAGTGGCTGGAGGACTGTTGAGGACTTCCATTTTATTGGAGGCGCTCAAGCCGTCACCAACAGGTGTTGCCAGAGCACCAAACAGCTGCTGCATGAGATTAGACTTCCGGTCCTTTCCCAAGCCTCTTTTAGCCTCCTTGTCTTTGTCCGTCTCCACCCCCCTGAGACTGAAAACACCGATTGCCTCTAAAGCAGAGTCCCTCTCTTCTTTGGGCGGAGGTGAAGGGAAGCCAGGGGAACATCGGGAAGATGAATGTGCAAAAGATGGCGCGTAGCTTCCAAAAGCCAAGTCATCGTTGGATATTCGGGACCGCAAAGCTTTTCTCCCCATTCCTGTTGAAACCGCTCCACCCTCAATGCCTGGTCTTCTCCTGACACCTTCCATGCTTCCAGCCCCAGCAAGCAAAGCTCCTGACTCTGTTGATTCGGTGAGGTTAAAAATTGAATAGCTGGTGTTCCTCTGCTCAGGAAGACGAGGAGACGATTCAGAGGGACTAGTGTCATCAGACGAGGAGTTCTGGACTCCCAGACTCTGCTGGTCTATTTCACGCATCTTGGCCAGCAGTTGTTGTTTTTTGTGACACGCTTCCTCTGCCTCATGCTGATTAGTGAGAGCCTCTTGGTTCCATCTCTCCACCTCTTCTCTGACATGGCCACACTTCCTGTTGTTCTCTTCCTCCCTATAATCTAACAAAGAACGTGTCCTCTTTCTGTCTTCTTCTTGCTTTTCTCTCTCCAAGCCTGCGGAGAAGTGGTGGCAGCCTTAAATGAAAGCAATTACTCTTCCTGTCTCTGGCTTGGACACAAGCTGTACAAATTGCAATAGAAATATGTGTGTGTACTCATCACTTACCATCTCTGAGTTTCTTTGCTTTCTCTTCAAGAACATTCAGTTCCTGCTTGACCTGTTGTTTCTCCTCTTTCTCCAGCTCTTTATTCTTTACGGAATCCTTCTCTCTGCCTCTTTCTTCTCTCCTCTTCTGCTGCTCTGAGTTCGGATGTCTGGCTTGTGTCTCGGCTGGTTCGTCCACCTTGTCGGCTTCCTAGAGACAGTCATTGTGAGAAAGGGGAAAGAAGTGAATAACAGACTGAGTACCAAAGCAGAAGATGAGGAGGCGACACCTTACCTTGAGTGTTAGGTATCCATCAGGTGCCTGCTCACTGTACTCATTTGCATCATTGATGGCAGGAGGAGGTGTGGGGAAATCTGGACTACACCTTCTGTCTTCAGTCTGCACTCCCTTGTCGCTGTTCCTGCTGGGGTCTTTGTGTGACAAAAAGTAAATATTCAAGTTGGTTTCGCTGGTTCTGTTCCTAAACATCCTCTTTTGCAAAGCTCCAATGCTCATACGGCTCAAGTTGAACTAATCTCTTGTTCATATACAGAAAATGGAGCATTTAGGCTGCTGTGCATTCAAACAGCATCTAGTATTTGCGTTAAATAGACAGATGGGTTTTATATAATAACACAAATGAGCATCAACCTTACATTTTGTGGGGCTGTCAATATCTTTCTTTGGTGTGGGTTTCCCCATGCGGTTGGCATAAATGTTCCTGGTATCAAGTTCTCTCTCCTTCTCCTGATAAGGAAAGAAATGAACACAGGTAAGACGGCCGGCTTTTTATGCAGAACCAGACAGTTTGCTTCAGTTGGTAAACATAAGCAGGGATCGTTCCAAATGAGCAACTGATTGGCGGGAGAGGTGACCAGGTATATGGGAGACAGGAAGTGTATTTTCTTTCATACCATTGAACAACCTTTGAATATGTCATCTCCCTAACTGAATCTCTTTAATGCAAGTACTTGTATGTGTGTGCACCTTGAGTTTATTGGTCAGTCGTTCCAGCTCCTCCTGCAGAGTCCTCATCTCTTCCCGGGCGCTGACCGTCTTCTTCCTCTCTGCAGCCAGTTGCCTCTGGTAACTGCTGTTGCTCAACTCAATGCTACGCTCCAGCTCCTTCAAACATACACATGCACAGTTTACAGCTGGAGGCTAACAAATGGAAAACCGAGGCTTTGAACAGATGAAATCAACTAAGAAAAATGTATATTTTGTAGCATTTGCTTTATGACTGTCAGCGGTCCATGCATATCATATATATCCTGCACTTGTTACCATGGAGTCAAAACTGCAAGCTGTGTATCAACAGGAGCTCGGACTGTGTTTCAACATACAGCACACTTGTCTGTCTTTGTACCGATGTAGACCAGCAACTCTTCCAATCTCAACAGTAACTCAGGTTTCATAATACATATCATAATGTTATATGAGAATAAGTAAAGAAATGATTTGCAGAAAGCGTTTACCCTAATCTTGCGTTCCGTCTCTTGGGCCCGTGCCCTCTCTTCCTCGAGTTTGCGGCTCAGCTCATCCCTGGCTCCTAACTCTCGCTGATCGACCAGCTTCTTCATCCGGTTGATGGTTGCCTGACTCCTCTGCAGCTGCTCCTCACTCTCCTTCAGCCGGCGCTCAGCTGCACGTTCACGCTCCTGAGTGCGCCTGAGCCGTTCGCGTAGCACATGGGTCTCGTTGGAATGGCGAGCAAGCAGTTGGGAAATTTCGCTTTCTGTGTCGTCATAGCGTTGCAGAGCTTTGTCTTGACGTATCTGAAGCTGCAGCATAAACAGGAGAAATTAAATATCAAACAAAGATAGGTGTCAATCTGCTACTGTTTGGGTTTTACTCTCTACATCTCCAGATCCTTTATAGTCAAACCCAATCAAACTACAGGGTAAGTCATACCTGTTTAAGAATTCGGTTTTCCTTCTGCAGCTCGTCCATGCGCAGCTGCAATTCCGCAAGAGCGTTCCGCAATTCATTGATCTTTAGCAGGCGGGCCGAAAGCATCCGCTTGGTCACCAGGTCCAAGTCTTTCGGAGGTGTGGACTCCTTGCTTTGTGAACGCACTCCCCTACGAGGCTGGCGGGGTTGGCCACCTAGACGCTGTGGGCGAGACACACCCCGTAGGCCCACACCAACTACAAAGTAGAGAAACACGCATAATATAGAAATAATTAACACGTAATGCCAATTAAAATTCTTTGTTGTTGTTCATATCAGTTTAATTAGTCAAATACATCTGTCAAAATATATTGTCACTTTAAATGATCATCTATGACTTAAAAGAGGATTTTTGTCTATCCATCCACTGAAAGCATGCAGAAGTTTAAAATTGGTTTAACACTGCCATCACCTGGACAGTATTGACAATTGTCCATACTAGAACTGATCAGATCAACCATGATCCTTATTTGCTTTGAGTACCTGTCTTCTGGAAGGGGCTGCTAGACCTCCTCTTTGCACGGACCCCCCTTTGTGGGGAAGGGGATGGAGTCCGGGACCGGGAGTATGGTGAGACTGAGCGCTCGGAAGGAGACTCATTCTCATAGTCGTCCGAGTAAAACGAGACACTACTTCTGCGTCCATCTCCATCTGATAAACGGTCCCTGTCTGGGTCTGAATGGCAGATTCTGGTTTTCGATCTGCTCTCAACACAGCCGTCTTTATCACCCTCAATCAGGATCCTGTCCCGTACGTTCTTGTTGTGTATTTCCTTTCGTGTGGATGAGGCTTGAGAATGTTTTTTTGTACTCCTGAAGGACTGTCGACTCAGATCAACATCCCGGTTGTCTTCATCCGGGTCAGTTATGTGTTCAGATTCCATTTTTTCCATTTCAGAAAAGAAATGCTGTCTTGAATAAACAGAATAGAGAAAAGAAACAGAGCAGACTTGGTATTACATTAAGATTTGTTTCTCATAAGTAAAGGCCTATTGTTATATGTTGTACCTTACTTGATTCAACAGGCTTACATCAAAAGTTGCCTGATTAACTGACCTCATGAGCAGGCAAGGAGAAATATGTATCCAACACAGAAATGAGAAGCTCAGCCAACTGGTTACTCTCAGGATTTCCGCATTGTGTGTCTTGGTCACTAAGCGACAACACACATGAAGTGGAATTTTCCATGAGGCTGAATCCTATCACTGCTGCTACATACAAAATACCAGACTGTCCCCACCTGCTCCTATTAAATAGGGTCATTTTTCTATCATTCCAAAAATATTTGTGCTGTCCATTCACAATTTGATGCTTAAATTTACGAAGCTGATCTTTTTTTTTCACTGCAGACAGACAATAAGCAGACCATAACAGTAGTGTTAAAGAAAATAATAATCAGCCTGAGACTTTTGTTCAATTGTATCATGCAGATATCTAGTGCTTTCATTGCCCCTGATAGTTATAGATCCACTTGATGGGCATGTAACTATGGCAACACTAGTGCACACAGGAGATTCACCATAAATTGCAACCAGCATTACTGTGGGTCAAGCAGATCAGAAAGGCCTTACAGCTGGAAGTAAACCTTTTTTTGGAAAACCAGTTAAGATTTACTGATATATTTCAGTGTTTTCATGTACAGTTGAGTATTTGTAAGATTATTCAAACACTCACCACATAGGTCAAATGCTCAGCATCTCTGTCTTCGTCCTCCTTCTGCTCATCTTTTGCCTCATTATGCTTACAGCTGACTCCTGATAACGATTTTAGTAAGATTGTAGGCGGTCGAGTAAAAACATCTCTGGTGACAACAAATAGATAAACAAAGGAGTGTTACACTCAGCGTGAGCAGCTATCTGAACCCGGTGTATGACACGAACAGGCTGGATTAACGTAGGCCGTCTGCTGGTGACAGCCGAATTGTTTTAGACTGACTGACTGTCAAGTAATAGCAACAAAATGAGGTAACATAAATCATCACATTTACTTCAATAGGCTCCCAGCTTTCAAGCAGAATTAGTAAATAATGTTGTTAGTTACGTTAGCTTTAGAAAAGCGGGCAACGTAACAAATAGCCTTTCGGTGTAATGGCATTAGCAAACATTAAGGAGGTGCAGAGAGCTAACCGTGCTGTAGGACTTTGATAGCTCTATGCTAGCATAGCAGCAAGAAACTACCATCAACAGGTGATAAGCGTTTTACCTTTCGGTGTATGTTGAAAACAACCTAGCAATTTCCCGCCTTTACCTAAAACAATACATTCGTATGGTCTTTGGTTTACGCTAATTTGTACAGCGGTTTTAAGCTTTGTGTTTACAAACGAGCGTCTAATTTTAGCTACAGTGCTTCAAGCTAGCATCAACTTTAGCTAACAGTGCTACCGTTTAGATGCTGACAAGGCATCCATGTGTGACATAAATAGCCTGGATAATCGGTTTGACTGTGCCGTCTTGTAATTATCCACAGTGACACCGCAAAGGAAATATAACGTTGTTCTACCAGTCAAGCATATGCGTTCAGACACTGTTTTTTCAGTCCACGCCTTAAGGTTTGCTACAGTCTTACCGCTGATGCCGTACCATGGCAACCGTACCACTTCCTTGTAATACCACTGCCGTGCCAGGGTGGCGCTGCAATCCTTGTTAGGAGGTATGATTATTTAATGTTTCTCACAATAAACCGACACTACAATATCTGTAAACGTGTTTCCTCTAAAATATTTTATTACAGATCATTTATGATCCTCTTTCCTTTGACCATAAAGGTGACTATATATAGACAACATACACGCATTGGCCATTACAATGCAATATAGATTCAACACAACAGTTCTGCCCTGAATTATATTCCATATTCACGCAGTTTAGTTCAACACCATTGAAAACTACAACATCCATGATAAACATGTAGTTAAATTAATACCTCTTTGACAGTGTCAATTAAAACTGAACATTATTATCTCAGCACAAGAAGCAGAATTTATAGCAGAGCTGTTGTACTGGATCGTACAACTGTAACTAATGAAGTGGCAAGGGATTGTAGGTATAGAATTGAGTATTTATAATACATAGTTTGGAGGATAAAACCAAAATGCTAGTGGCAAAACGGTGGGACTGAGAGGATATAGCGTGACTAAAAACATTTGCCTGCGACTTCAGCACCACGGGCAGCACCATGGATTTATCGATAGAATCACAATCACAAACAAATGGGTGATTTTAATGAGGAAGCAGATATGGTACACTTTACATGATGATACTGTAAATACTTACATTTTTTATTTTTCAAAACCGATATAAAATGGACCTTGCGGTGAGATAGTTTATTCAGAAATGTTCATTAGTAATATTCAGTGACTGACGACAAAAATGGGGATGTTACCCGTATCCAGTTACAGGATAAAACCTGAAACAGCAGTCTCCTAAAGTTAACATTAACATCACACATGCACTACCCTAATTTAGCCCATACTTTCCTTATTTCACTTGTTTACTCAATTCATCAATACATGTTTTCATCGCTATTATATTTATTTTATTTTGAAAATCACGACAGAAAGTTCAGCGTTTCCTGTCTGTTGCATCTTTACGACGCGGCCAGCGGCGGAGTGTCAGAGTCGGCATTCGCGCACGCTGTTTTAACACCATGTCTCCGTTTAAATGTTGGAGACGTGTATCTTCCATCTTATGAAACTCAGTTTTGTACTTAAACGCGTTCGTTATTTTCGAGTGAGAACCGCAACTGACAACTAGCCAACAGTTTCTCCTGTCGACTGCCTGACATCAATTTGAGATTAAAATGGTCATCAAGGTTTACATTGCCTCCTCAACTGGCTCTCTCGCGGTGAGTGTTTGCAATTGCTTTGCCAGGCTTGTTGACATTTGCAAAGGAGTGCAGGTTTATCACAAATGCTTGAAGGAAACCTTTACCATCATCATCATGGCTTTTAGATGTTACTGTAATGTCTCTGGCTTTATTTTGAAATTTCAGATTATTTTAATGTTTGCATTCGACTTCAGACTGTTAAAAAGTAGTGAAAGTAATCTGTCTCATTCACACATGTAGTTAAAATACTTTAACTGTCTAAGATAAAACATTTTTTTCATATTCATATTTCTTGTTATTTCTGTGGTCTGAGCGATGCTTGGATTATTTCCACTAAAACTGAATGCAAAAATGTCTCCACCCGGATATTAATGACTGAATGGCCTGGAATGACCGGTTGGGTTAAGGTCTTAAGCATCTCAGAGGATGCCCGGTTGGGGTTAGAGGTAAGATTGGATGCAGGTTAAGGGGACATGTAGACTGGGAAAGATAATTCAGCACAGCAGCATTGGCTCAGGGTGAGTGAAGCTGTTTAAACTCAGCCACAGGTCCAGATTATATGGCCCACATCTGACCCATGTCAAGCCCGGTTCATTACGTTCAAGCCACAACTGGCCTACACAACCTTTTCTAGTGCTGCGTAAGTACCAAAAGTGAACCAGATTCAGTATTGTATTCGGGCCTTTTGTTATTGTACTTTAAACTTGTTCACCCCTTAATTAATTCTATTGAGGGGTTCTGAGCAGCAGCAATCTGCAGCATGTCCCTGTACTTGAATAAAAGGGACATTTAAGATCTTGTAGGGCCTCTTGGCAAACAACAAGCTTTGGAAAACGTCCCGCTGATATCAAGTATGAGCAGAAAATCCTCAAACAACACTTGTGCGTGAATGCTTAAAGACTTAGGTAGTGGGTCAAATGAGTAATATGTTTATTTCATTAAGCTCAGTCTCAGCCAGAGGACAATCTTTGAGAATTTACAAAAAGAGATATTTTTAACCCGATGACACATACATTCACTCACAACACAGAGAACCCACGCACACACAAAGACCACACAAAGCACGGCCATGCACGCTTGAATAGGTCTAACATTCGGGTCAGTGATGTGAGTGTTGGGCTCATGTGAATGTTATTCGCCCGGAATGCTTTTGAATTGAATTACAAGTGATTTGATAAAGAGTAAAGGTGACCGCTTAGTGGGGTTAATGTGAAAGGGATGAAAGAAAAAAGAGGTTTATAGATGTTTGAGGGAAAGTGAAGCCATGGGAAATATAAATGAAAAGGCTGTCGCCATAAAATAAATGAGCAGGTTGCAGCTTTACAGCTGAAGATTAGTGGGGCGGAAATCATCAGCACAGAATGTATAAAGTGAAAATGAGGTTATTGCCCCCCCCCCCCCCACACACACACACACACACACGCTCCTCATTGGACATTTAGCAATGTCCCCTTCACATGATCTGATCTGAGAACTGATTGAAGGTTCATGAGAAGGCCTCCTCTTAACATAGTCTGTAAGAGGAAACACACACTTCACTGCGTGGAAGTCATGCATCTACATCTTAACCTCCTTTTAAGAGAAGTTGAGGAAGGTCTTAAAGAGTCCGTGTATGTCCAGGAGGTTGCAGCCTGTGTAGTATATTGACGGAGAAATCGCTGCAGAGTTGTGACACCAATGTCATCTTTTGTCACGCACATTGATGTAGTCGGTGTTAAGGAAGAACTACAGTAGTTGGGGAAACAGAGTTCTTCTTAGAAATTCTGTGACCAAAGCTTTTTCTCTTGGCTTGTACAGCAAACTCACTAAGTTTCCAACATGCTAAAATAGCATTATAGATGTCAGTGCAGAGGATGTTATGGATGAGAGTACAGTCTACAGGGAGATGTCCAGCAATATTTATTTTGATTGACAAGTGCAGCAGGCCGAGGTTGCAGCTTTATATCCGTGCAAGAGAGGTCGGTCGGAGGGGACCTTCCAGAACCTGTTGCTGACTGCTGGTGCGCACATGAACAGAATCATCCTGCTACAATGAACTGCAGCACGCGCAGCTGTTAGATGTTGTTGTTGTCTGCTGAGCGCCGTCCCTGAAAGAGCATGTGTGTGTTTGTTACTATGCATGAAAGCTTAATCCTGACTTGGACACGTGGATCCAAACTAACCCCTGAGATTCAAAAGGTAAATTACTGTTTGTTTTTGTTTTGCCATTGAAACACCGACGTCCACAAGCTGGGCAGGATTTGGAGGGATTTGGGGCTTTGGCAGCAGATACTCATGCGGATTGCATCCTTGTACATTTGGGCAGCGCCTGCACAGCTCTGCAAGCAACATTGCGCAGATTTGACTGTCAATCTAAAGCATACTGAGGTATTCTATTGCCTAAGTTTACAACTATCATCAACAATGAGTGGACATACACTTAAAAATTTAATAGGTGTAATCTCTAATCTTAATTTGAACTAGAATCCTATTTGTCCCTTGTTTTGTTTGTGATTTAAGGATTAGTTATTTCCTTACGTCCAGTTAATCCCTTCATTTAACTTCACTCCTTTCGTGCAACTGTCAACAATCAATGTTTATTCATATTCTAGCCACAGACATCAAATCTGGACACTTACATCCACCTGACACACATCCTGACATCACCTCCTTCATTATTTAGACCCAGGCTGCCTCCCTGTCAGCTCAGAGTGTCTTTTATGCCATGTTGGAGACCTTTAATGTGATATGGACTCATACAGTGATGCTATCTGGGGGAAATATTAACCTTTAACCAGGACAAACAGGCATCTTTCTCTTAAAAGACGGCCTTGTAATTCATTAACCTTTTTTGTGGGCTTCAAGGGTCCAAAGCTGTTCTATGGTCCAACATGAAGAATTGTTTCCCTACAATTTACTGTCTGTCATGAACAATCCCTTATTGTGCTTTAAGGTAGACAATAGCTCCATTGTGGCGCCGAACATCTCCTGTATAACATGTACACTTGTCCATATGTGCGAGCTCATTAAATAGTCATTCATTCTATTTGTCATTTACTCCGTCAAATATAAAATTCCTTGAGGTTTTATGGGTCAGGATGATGGAGCACAAAAACATTATTCACATGTCTGGATGTAGAAAGACAAGAGGCTGCGGGCTTGACGCTGTTATTAACAACAGATGGTCCCACCCTGGTCCCATTGACATAAAGGAGCGATGCCGCAGCCCAGACAGTGAACTGACAGTCGGACGACGACCAAACTACATAACCACAGAGTTGTTGTTGTGTACTTCCCCCTTCCATTTAACTGGTGACCATGTGTGACGTCATCCACTCTGTTACCGTGGGACTCTGCACCCCAGCACCGACTTCATGCTCTCCGGGGACTTCAATCACTTGAGACCAGACAATTCATTGGCCACGACTCCTCTAGTAAACATTCATTTTTAAGTACTGTTTATGACCTAACATGGGACATTAATGGGATGTTTTCTTTCCCAGAATGCAACAAACACGTGCAGCCAAACAAACAGAGTGTCCTGATGCACTCGGGACACTACCACAGGGAGCTGCTGCATCCATCTCAGACCACAGCTGGGAAAGTTAATGTAATACATTAACTTTCATGGATGGAGTTCCCTCGTAAATGCTTCCCTACAGTCTCATTTAACTAGGGGTCATCGAACAGTATGTAGGACCAAATCAATCTGTGCTTGGAAAGTACTTAGTGGACACAAGTGGACACAGAGTGAAGCTCAGGAGGAGTTATTACTATTAATAGTTCCTGCTATTCTGATTACATGACTGCATTGATGTCTACACAAAACATGAATCATCCAATGTCCTCACCCGTTATTGTAGAATAATAACAACAGTAATTGATCGATGTATTGATGGATAATGATTCCCGATTGCAACAATATCAATGTGATGTAAAGTTCAAGGCGTTCTCTTGGAAATCGATGTCACATTTCAAACCGGAGCTCGTCCATTAATCAATAACCCGTCTTAATGTCCCCGTTCCCAACAGAGACTCTGTGCATGCAGTAGAAATCAATCAGTACACACTCCACTTGTGTGTGTGCACATTTCAGGTATTTCTTATGATGTGGGGACATAAATCTGCTAACACCAGACACTGTGGAGACTCGTTTCTCTTTTTTTTTGGACCAAAAGCAAGTCCCCACGTTGAAGGATGATTTTCAAACTGCACCATTTCCCTTTGTTTATTGGAATCGGTCCATCACTAAGATAGAACGCGATGAGTCAACAAAGGAACTTCTGCATTCGTCCATGTGGAGGTTCATCCACTAACATTGCTTGTTTTTGCCACTGACAGGCTCAGATTGTTGTTCTGACATCATTATGGAAAATATCCTCACAGAGAGAGACGTGTTTGTTTGTGTTGCTTCTTCTGGACAAGTACTATTGTCTTATTGTGTGAGTGGTTTTAGCCGTGTTCCCGCCATGCTTTTGTGTGTCCTGATGCCAGGTCAACACAATAACTTAGGCCGATAGCATCAACTCCTCTCTGTCTGCAGCCGGCTGTCGGAACATTATTTTTCTTCTGGAAAAAGTGAACATAAACCGTCTGCTGTTAGATTACAGCCGTGCTGTGCAGATGTAACTCTCACTCTCGTTTACGCTCTTGTCTTCCTGCAGCAACTCACCTCCACCATATTACGATTTAATTCATATTTCGATGAATGGAACAGCCTTCATTTGTAACCTTGTCATCTTCATCTCCACCACACACCATTCTCAAACCCTACTTCATCCTCTCTCCACCTTCTTTTATATACCTATAGGTCAAAAAGCATCAGCAGGCAGTGGTGGGTTTCCTGGAGTCCAATCGAATCAACTTCGAGGTCGTGGACATCACCATGCTGGAGGAGCAGAGGCTGTGGATGTTCCGGAACATCCCCCAGGACAAACAGCCGGAGAAAGGCAACCCGGTGCTGCCACAGATCTTCAGTGACGACCGCTACTGTGGGGTACGATGGATCATATGGAGCGTTATACATTTAGAAAAAACACGTTTCTTTATTGTCTTGTTCATTGTGGATCATGGAACTTATCCAACCTGCTCAGTTTTACTGTATTTTTGTTGTTCTTTATGTTCTTGGTGATCCAGGAGTTTTGTTTTCTGAACGAGCGCATTTATTGCACACTTAGGGAAAGCGGAAGACCAAAAAACAAAATAATATGGGATCTTTAAAGATTAACGTCTTCTTCCTGGCCATCGCAAATTGTGAACACATCGGCACCACTGTCAACCTCATCAAAATAATCAACTAAAGCAGCATTAGTGTCATCCAGCCATCTGCCCATGAAGTAAAGCTGCCCCTCAGAAGTTATCAGGAGTTTGACCAATTAGAAAGAAGTGTGTTTTTTTGTCAGGGGGAGGAGCCTTAAAGAGACAGTTCACTGCAGACAGAGGATGAACTGAGGGTGGGGCTACATAACAGGCCAGCATGAGATTGTGAATCATGTAAAGCTTCTCTAGTGGTGTCCGAGGAATATAAACGCAGAGCTGGAAATGAGCACAATAGTCCCCCTAACAAGTGGAGATTGTGCCGGGTTTTACATGGATGATTGTTATGCTTAAACTGAAAATAGGTCATTTCTATTTTTGTGAGATCAAGGTTAAGCTACCTATGCTGGTGAATGTGTTTGATTGGTTGGAGCTCGCCAGTTTATGTTCCCCACTGGGATTGCACGCCACCCTGTAATCCTGCCATAATCCAGTTTCATGGATGGTGCAGATTATCTGCCCAGGCTGCCGTCACTCTCACTGGCCGAGGTAATCCAACATTACAATCCAATGACATGGTCATTGAGTTACATTAAACAGAGCAGTGGAAAGACTATTTGGCAAGGATGTTTTAAACTATCGTCCAACTTGTGGAGATTATGTAACATCCCCCTTTCTTCTCTCTCCCCCCAGGACTATGAAGACTTCTTCGAGTCAAAGGAGAGCAACACTGTGTTTGCATTCCTCGGGCTCAGTTCCAAACCCTCCGTGAAAGTAAGAGGGTGAACTCTCACAACATACACCAAGATAAAACTAAAGCTGTGCATGCTATAGATCATCCCTTGATGAGGATTAGAATATTCAGTTTTACTGAATGTGTTTGGAAGATGTTTATTTATTTTAATGTGACATTAAAAGTAAATATTAGATGCTTCGCTGATGAGGAATGCAACACATGGGGAGTATATCTCATCTTCATGTTGGAACTGGGCCCTTTTTAAGATTTTAAATTTTGCAGAGAGCAATAGCAAGTGACTGAAGAGATGGATTGTATGTGTGAATGTATAGATGATCAGCTTCCATCCCTACAAGCTCTTTTTCTGATCTCTTCAGGAGTCCGAGTCCTAGATCAAACTACTGCAACGCGATGCCCGGCGAGCAAAGAACCACCAGCTGCATCACTTCCTGCTCCACACCTCCTCCTCTTCCATGTTCCCTCTGCGTGGATTCCAGCATGTTGCCAAACGTCACGCCACACGGCTTTTGCCTCCTCGTACAGCTCTTTTCCACCAGTTGTTTCACTCTCCAAGACGTGTCTGAAAAAAAAAGGCTGGCAGTGACAGAAAAAGGACAATAACTTCACCTCAAGGTGGATGCACGGATGATGCACTTGTGTGTGATACACTATGACTGAAAACGCAGCAGGAAACCTTTGTGACGCACACGATGAATATGTAGCAGCTTTTGCATCAGCACACCTATTAGATGGGGAGAATAACTTATGAAGTTACACCTGTATGGTCAGTGTTTGTGTCCCTGTGCACATCCGTGTCAATCAGCAGCTGTTAATGACGGCGGATCAGTGAGGGGGCTGCACGGCGTTAAATGACACGCAAAGAACGTCCTTAACTGTGGCGTACTACTTATACGCTATCCCCTGAGATCACATTTATGTTTGTGTAGCCGCTGTCATCGAAATAAACTGCTGCAGAAGCACACGAGATATAAGTTTGGATACATAGTAATAAGGGCTTTCGGGATTCACCATGCAGGGTATTATTACACGTCTTATCTGACACAGGGTCTAAGAGATTGCTCAGGGATAATCAACTTAATGCAACCTCTGCAGACCAAAGCTTAGCTCTCCTCCCCTTCTTTGTACATAGTAAACAAATGTCTGGATGCGTGTAAATTGTGTCTGACACCTAATGTAATGAGCACAGTTTGAGGTGCAGTTATCATGGGTGGCTTGTCGACTAATTAACTTTATGTTTATAGGTGAACGACACACACAAATCCCCCATTATTCCTCGTTGTGCACCGTGCCATCTTGTAAAAGTATTTGTGACTTATTTCAAATCAAAGACGAGGGAGATGGAATACTTCTGTCGCTGTTTACACGAACAACATTCCTGTTTTGCTGATGTGAACCCTCATTTGCTGTTAAACCCTGTGATGCGGTTTGTGAACCCCCGAGTGGACTAAATGTAGTTTGTCACACCACTGTGCCCGTGACTCATCACACAACAACGCAGATTACCATATTTTCAAGTGTGTTTGCCTCTGTATGTTTCATGTGCACATTTTTTTCACGATTAAAAAAAATAAATTGCTTCTGTGTAGAACAGTGCAAACAGGCAGAGCGCTTTATTTTGAAAGGATCAATCTGAAGCCCCTTTATCAGAGGTCGGACTCTAATACCAGAGACAGGTGGGTGGTGAAGGTGGAGGGGATCTTATGTGGTTAAAAGATATTCCCTCATTGTTTTTGTGACGGTGGTGGAGAGCTGTGAAGGCCATAACAAATGACTCACATCATTCATACCCATCAGTGACCATACTCAGCATTACGAATTACAGTTCTACAATCAAACATACAGTTCTTTATTTGATGTGAAGCCAAATCATGTAACAAAACAAAAAAAACACCTTTCAAACAGTAGATTGTTCTAGCCGTCCTCCCTACATGGAGCTGCTGCGCCACCACGTGTGTGTAAGGTTTTATCCTCCTGTCACCCAGCAGGCGGGACGGTTTTCAATCTCAGTTCATGCAACAGGGAATTCTCTGGATTGTTTGTTAGAAAATCTGTGTGAGTGACACAGAGGCATCGACTTCACTACGATAGAAGAACAGAAGGTCTGCAAACCTGGCTTGGGTTCTTATAGAAGTCCCCCCCGGATCAGGTTTGTCGTTCCCCGTTAAAATTAAGCATATCAGTGCGTCTGTAATGATTTACCCAGAAATCAATAGGTGCTCAACCTGCTGTCCTCACCAAACCTGGAAGGCAAGTCTGTCATGATACCGACAGAAGAGGGAGATCACTGACTCTCTTCACACTTTAAGAGCCTCAGTCTCGTCCAGAGGAAACGAACAAGACGCCGCATTTCAACCTCAAACTGAAATTTCAAGCACTGCAAGCTTGCAGGAAAGTACAGGAAAATTAATGCATAAAACATCATCAGCAAATTCACATGCTTTGATTGCAACAATTCAACTCAGGAAGAATGTTAAAAGAAGTGATTATTGAGAAGTGATATTCTTGTGGATGAGTTCATGCAATACTGTGATAAGGAGACATTAAAAGAGAAGTTTAAGATTTGATGATTTGGGGATTTGCAAAAACATCTGCAGCTGCGACTGCACGCGAATAAAGGAAATTCACTGTGTGCAAACAGATGGTCAAAGTGACCGAAATGCTGAGTGGACAAGTCATTCAGGCAATATCATGTGCAATCGTCACGAAATCATTTTGGACACTGGACAGTCAGGAACCACGAAAAAAGAGAAGATTTATATCCAAAAGACAAGATCAAATCTAATCTATCGCCTTGTATGCAATTTATTTTGAATTAATTATCTTGACAGGGATGAAAATATATATATATTGACAGATAACATAAAACAGACGCTCGATATAGTGAACTGTTCCTTCATTAACATTAATATCGGTGTTTTTACACAGGCGGAAATCCACTTCCAGCATCAAGATGACCCTTAAGATGGTCTCACGAAAAACATTTTACCGGAGAACAGTGTAGAGAGACAACATGCAATATTCTATAACAGGAACTGACACTTACCAAATAACTGAGTCATAAGGCGGAGTGTTCGCCGGGCACAGTCTCAGTGCATTTTCACACTATTAGATATCAAAAACAAGAACTCTGTCTGTCAAATCCAGCTTAAATTAACCAAGAAGCCTCTTGCCTCAGACTATAATTCTTCTGAGGAGCCAGAAAATTGCATCAACCCACTTTGTGAGGTAAGAACATGATTTGCAACATAATTCTTCAGGGGAAATGATCATTTCAAAGCTTGTAGATTTGAGTTTTGTGCATCTCATCAATAACGAGCATTGATTAAAAGAATAAGACCTTCCTTCGAACTTGTTTGGGAGCAGAACCCAGTTTTTCTGCAACCAAAGGATCCATTGATGGATGAACAGGGATGGTTTAATTATACAAGAACATGTGAAAATATTTAAAACTGTCTTGTTGGAAGAGATTTTGTAAGATAAAATAAAAGAATTTGATCAGATTTATTAGTATTTAATTAACAAAAAATGATGCCAAGTCAAACGCTCACTGGAAGCTTCCTTAAAGGTCCCACGAGATGGATTTCAGTCTTTGTGCCGACATTTAATTCCAGTGCCTCGGTTGCAAACATGGATCGACTGCTTTGAACGCTCACCAGAGGCGGGACGTCTCTTAGTGGGTTTGACATTCTCTTGACATTCGCTCATAACAACCCCCCTCTTGATTTAGTAAAGTAAAGTAAAGCTTAATCATGCCGATAAATCACTGTCACCGTCATCATTCGACTGCTTGTGTTGCTGTTTTCGTGATAATGAGACTACTAATTCTCCTGCGTGTGTTTTTTCAAACGCACAAATTGTGTAAAAATAAAATCTCCTCTCATCCTCCGTCTTTAATGATTGATCAAAATGTCAACATGCGTCCAGTTTGCAGTCCAAGTCCAGGCGGTGCCTTTCATTCAAAACTAATTACTGGATCTGTGTGTGGGGCCTCGACCTTTGGGATGTTTCAGATATGAATCACGTTTTACTCTGAGTATTTTTAATAAGCTCTCATAGCAGCTGGAATTTAACAGGTAAGCGCTGTTTGATCCCCTTGAAGAAAAAAGCTTGTCGTTCTCCGGCCGTAGGAAGATGAGGCAACACCACTGACCGGTGACAACTTGTTTTCTTGTTTCACTCGACCCCGGCAGGAGTTTGACCTACACTGAAGATACAATATGATCTCCACATCTGGCGTAAAACTACAGTCCGTTTTTTATTTGTCGATCTGTGAGTATTACAAAGGTGTTTTCCACACAAATACTCACTCACCAGTTTATTAGGTACACCTGGCTGTACAACACAGCAGTCCTGCAAAATGCATTTGATGCATTAGTATTATCCAGGTGTACCTAATAAATTGGCAAGTGAGTGCACATTCATCTTTCAGAATATTTAATATATTATCAACAAAAAAGTGAAATATTTTTGGACCCTTAAAAATTGTAGTGGCACATTTCAAGAGGCTTATCTTAACATCTGTGAATTGAGTGGCAATATTGTTTAAACTAGTTCACTTCACTCTGCATTTGTGCTCCAGGTTTGCTGAGTCTACCGCTGTTCACAGGTCAGTAAGCTCTCAATATGTTCCCTGTGAAGCCTGTGCATGGTAAAGAGCCACCAGGCCCTCCGCGTCTGATAAACAACATTTGGTAAATGAGGTAATTGCGCAACAATTTCCTGCAATTTCATTTTTTACATTTCCAGAATGTGAGAAAATCCGGCTGGTGGGGCCGACTCGTTGCTCCGGGAGAGTGGAGGTCTACCACAGGGACAACTGGGGGACGGTGTGTGACGATGAATGGAGCCTCATCGACGGTAATGTGGTGTGTAAAGAGCTGAACTGTGGGACGGTTCTTGAAGTCAAAAAGAATGCCTTCTTTGGAGAGGGAAAGGACGAGATCTGGCTGGATGACGTGCAGTGCACCGGAAGCGAGACGTCCATCCTCAAGTGCCCGCACAGACCGTTTGCGGAGAATAACTGTGGTCACGCCGAAGATGCTGGTGTTGTCTGCTCAGGTATGGCACCTGCATTGCTTTACCTACTATCACGTGTGATAACACACTCAATCGGTGTGACAGCTGCGTTGCAAGTGCACCACTCAGTTTATATCCAGGCCGGGAAATGTGGAACTGCCAAGAGATATTGGGAAATACAGTTTCGGAGAAAAGCAGCTGACCCAGCGTTTATCTCTGCAATGGATCACATTATTACATCTTTTCCACAGAAGTGTGAACATGGTGGTCAGTTGAAATCACTTACTGGCAGAGGCAATGTTGTTGCAAGAGAAGCACATGACCATCTGCTGCAAATGTAAAGTGCAAAGGGAACGAGGTGATTAGTGACGCACCGAATCTGCCTCATCGCACCCTCATCTTGATTCAAAACAAAGCGGGCAGCAATAGAGTGATAAAGCTTTCCAATGAAAGGGTTAAAAAAATGGACTTTAAAGTTGCGTGACATAAAACGTTCATCCCGGTAATGGTGGATGCGGCAATTGTAATTCAACCCTCCATAAAACCGTCCATGAGCAGCTACTTTGTCCAAAGATACACTAAGGAAAGCTGGAACTGTTTTCAGTGCAGCTAAACAAATACAGCAGAGGACAGATAAAGAGGTCACACAACCAGCGTCTGACCTCGTGCTGCACACGGCACCAGTGTCAACACAACAGCAGGGGACGGTGGAGGTCAGCCCATCATGGCGGCTCCCACTTGTGCTACTGCAGCAATATATTATAAAATAAAAGTTATGTCACATATGAGATGAGGTATTCCTGCATACTGTAGAATGTTCTTGATCTAACGTAGCAATGCCTGAGGTCTAACTATTTGCATTTCATTTGCAGAGCATGTGAGGGTTTCAAATGGAACCAGTCGGTGTAACGGCAGAGTGGAAGTCTTCGTTCAAGGCCACTGGAAGAGAGTGTGCGGCAGCGACTGGGGCAACGAAGAAGCCGAAGTGATATGCAGAGAGATTGACTGTGGGATTCCTCTACTTCACCCTGAACAGCTACATTTTGGAGAAGGATCCGGGCTATTTGGAGTCAAAACTAACTGCGAGGGAAACGAGACGTCGCTCTCACAATGCAAGCTGCAAGAACTGAAGGAGAGCTGTGCTGATGCGACAGTTTCTTGTGGAAGTAAGTCATCTAAATTCATATTGACATCAGTAAGACAGGCTGGTTTTGATGCCTTGTGATTAAACATGTACCCGTGTCTACTTCTCAACCTGCCAGACAGTAAGCCGATTCGGCTGATAAACGGGACGAATCAGTGCTCCGGCCGAGTGGAGATCTTCCACGAGGGACAGTGGGGGACGGTTTGCGATGACAAATGGGGGATGCCGGAAGCAACCGTCGCATGCCGAGAGATGAACTGCGGGACCGCTCTGACGGTCAACTACAAGGCCTTCTTCGGCAGAGGCGAGGATCAGGTTTGGTTGGACGACGTCGAGTGTGTCGGTCACGAGAAGTCCCTCGCCGAATGCCCGCACAAAAGTTTCGGGGACCATGACTGTGACCACGGTGAAGATGCTGGTGTCGTATGCTCAGGTAATTCATTCTGTAGCTCGGACATCCAACATGATGATCTTCGCCAAATTTAAAGCTAATTCAAATAATCTTAAAGCTTTGGTCAGCACAACACACACAAGACGAAATGTACAACATCGGCAATACAATCGTATTCCATCTTCTGCTTCCTTTCCAGCATCAACCAGGCTCATCAACGGGACCGATCGCTGCTCAGGTAGACTGGAGGTCTTACACAACGACCAATGGGGGAAAATTTGCGACAACCACTGGACCTTGAAGGAGGCTGCAATCGTGTGCAGCGAACTCCGTTGTGGAAGTCCTTCAAACAGAAAAGACGTTCTCCATTTCGGTGAAAGCCCAGGACTGAGAGGGTACACGAGTAGATGCACCGGCAACGTGAGCTCGATCTCGGAGTGCGCACTTCAAGAAACTTCGGGGAGATGTGACGGAGTTTCCATTTCCTGTGAAGGTAAGACACAAAACAGGGCTGTCTTTTAAGCCTTTTTGACCATAGTCGTAACACATCTGCAGTCTCGATATGATCATATGTCGTTTCTTTAATTGATTGCGAGTACTTTTAATTTGTCCTCAGGTGTCCGACCATTAAGGCTCGTCAATGGCACCGACCGGTGTTCTGGCAGAGTGGAATATCTGCATGACGGCATGTGGGGCTCAGTGTGCGACGACGAGTGGGACATCCGAGACGCTCAGGTGGTGTGCAGGGCTGTGGACTGCGGGACGGCTCAGACGGCCAAATCCAGCGCCTTCTTTGGTCAAGGCCAAGGGGACATCTGGCTGGATGATGTTAACTGCTTCGGCAACGAGACGTCCCTGTTGCACTGCGGACATCCTCCCTTCGGAGAGAATAACTGTGGCCATGGCGAAGACGCTGGGGTGGTGTGTTCAGGTGACCACGATTTACGTCTGTAACTAAAAACAATATAGATCCGATTGATTTATCGTCAAGGATTTAAATGTGGTTTTAAAAGCAGAGTCATGCATGTAATGTAATTAGTCTCTACAGCTCCAACGATGTCCAAACACCTACTAATGAATGATCCTCCCTCCTTTGCTTTCCAGCTACCATTAGACTGATAAATGGGACTAACCAGTGCTCAGGAAGGGTGGAGTTCCACCATGATAGAGTCTGGTCGCCGGCGTATAATGTCAACTGGGGGATGAATGAAGCCGCGGTGGTGTGCAGAGAGATGAACTGTGGAGATCCTGTGAAGGTCACTGGATCATTCGGTCAAGGCGACTATCAGAGAGGCTATAAGGTCAGTTGCAGCGGGAGGGAGAGCTCTCTGTCCCAGTGCTCGCTGAGAGAATACGCCAGGAACAACAATGATCATGTTGAAGAGGCCGCTGTTGAATGTTCAGGTAAGACAGTTCTGGTCCGGGGCGAGCAGCCTTACAAATCATCCCTTTAAGACGTGATGCAGGAGAGTGTGTATCCTGTCGTTTTCCAGGCAATGTAAAGCTGGCTGAAGGCCACAATCGATGTGCTGGAAGAGTGGAATTCTACGACAAAGGCCAGTGGGGGACCGTGTGTGGAGAATCCTGGGACATAAATGACGCAACTGTGGTGTGCAGACAGCTGGACTGCGGGAGGGTACATAAGATCACCACCATGAATGAGTTCGGCCACGGCACAGGGCACAACTGGGTCGAACAGATTGAGTGCAGCGGATCGGAGTCCACGTTAGCTCAGTGCGCACGGCAACCGTATGAGTACAGAACTTGCAACACAACATCAATCGCAGGTGTCATCTGCATAGGTAAACATGGTCACATCCTTCTGTTTTATACAGATCTCCTGTGTTTAAGGTTGGTGTTAAACCGATGCTTTAAATGCTTTGATACTTGACTTCACAGAGAGTTTGGAGATCCGGTTGTCGAAGAGTAACGATGTGTGCAGCGGGCGACTGGAGGTCCTTAATGCCGGGGTATGGAACCCAGTGTGCGACGCAGACTGGACCATGAGTAAAGCCGAGGTGATGTGTGAGCTGCTGGAGTGTGGAAATGCTGTGAACGCTCTCGGTGGCTCCCATTTTGGCCAAGACGGCGGCGGCGGCGGGGAACTTGTGGAGGCGAGCGACTCGTGCTTTGCCAATGTAACATCCCTTCAGCAATGCTCAGTGAAAGGTTTCAGAACAAGCAGAGGCTGTGGACAGGAGCATGAAGCCGGTGTTATCTGTGCAGGTAAAGTCATTTTACATGATGACAGTTTCATTTTGTTTCCTATTTTTTTAACTGAGGAATTTAACAGTTGTTTTATTTCTGTGTTGATACGCAGCACAGATTCGGTTGATTGGCGGCTCGAGTCAATGCTCCGGCCGGGTGGAGGTCCTCCATAAAGGCCAGTGGGGCACCGTGTGTGATGATGAATGGGAAATGGGTAATGCTGACGTGGTGTGTCGACAGCTTGGCTGTGGTCATGCGGTCGCAGCTCCTTCGAGCGCCCACTTTGGAAGAGGCAGTGGTCCGATATGGTTGGATAACGTGGAGTGCTCAGGCGTAGAGGTCGCCCTTACACACTGCCGACACCCTGGATTTGGAGAAAATAACTGCGGGCATGGAGAAGATGCCAGCGCTATCTGTTTAGGTAAAATGCCTGGATTATTTTCAATCTATGAAGTGATGCACTTCTCCTATCAAACTCACTGCAACCCTTTTTTTCTTTCATCTGTCTTAGGCGCCCTGGCGAAGCCCCAAATCTCTGTGAGTCCGTCTCCTGAGGCAAGCTGGGGTGACAGGGTTGAATTCACCTGCACAGTAGTGACAGAGCACTTGGGCGGGACGTTCTTCTTGAAAAAGACCCAAGGACCATTTAAGATGGTGAAATATTCCGAGAACGAAGCAGCGACCTTCGTCTTCCAAAGAGTCGACTTCGACCAAAAGGGGTCGTACTACTGCGAATATCAGAAGAAGCTATCAAATCAAGTCATCAATTATCCACAAGGGAACACGGCCGACCTCACCGTCTCAGGTTGATCACTTTGTGCTTTGTTAAACAAAATCGAACGGTCGACTGTTTAAAAATTTGATTCCTGCAAGATTGCAAGCTTTTTTTTCCATCTATGATAAGAATCTGTTACTTCTCAGTCGCCATGGAGACACCCAGGATCTCTCTGACGTCCCCCCATGCGATGGTGATCTACAGCCCTGACAAAATATCCATCGCCCAGGGCAGCAGCTTCTCCCTCACGTGCTCCATTCACTCCAGATACGGCGGCGGTTTCTTCAAACTGATGAAGGATCACAGGAACACCTCCGAGACGCAGACAGCGTCCGGCCACTCGATCTTCCACACGGCGTACTTCGACTTCCCCGTGATCGAGTACGAACACCAAGGAGAGTATAAGTGCGTCTACGCCGTGAACATTTCCACAGTGTACTTTTATTCCACCTCGTCAAACTCACTCCAAGTCAATGTCGTTGGTAAGTCCTAAAGAGGTGCAGAGATTTTACTTGAAGAGGTGCTTTGTCTCCTTTACTAAAACGACTGCGTAATCTGTTAATCCCCACAGCAGCCTCATCCTCTTCAGTGGTGTCAGGAGTTGTGGGGGGGCTGGCCGTGTTCATACTCCTGCTGGTTGTCGGCTATCTGGTGTGGAGAAGAAGAGGGCGGCACGCTGGTGAGTGGCAGACACACACATGTTGTTACTGATGTGGCCCCGAAAGCTTTAATGTCACAAGAATAGAGATATTAGATTTAAATGAACAACTGCCATATTAATGTTTTGCTCACCCTTCCAGGTGCGATGGTTCAGTTCAGTAACAGGTTCGGAGGAGCAATAAAACCGGAGACAGACGACAGAGGCAATGGAGCACTTGATGGCGGGTATGGAGGATGTCCCTCATCAACGTATATAGAAATATCTTGAGGTAAAGCAACTTTAAAAGTGATTGCACCTTCCTCATCTCCCACAGAGATCGCAGCAATCCCCAGGTGAATGAGCGCGTGCGCGGTCGCATCCTGGAGGAGAAGGTCGCCGACGTCGATTCGGAAAACTATGTCGAGAGGATCCCTGAAGACCTGGCGGGGAGGGTGTGCTACGAGCTGGAGCCACTCGTTGACCCGTGATACCGAAATGACCCGAGGTCTCATCATGTACGGGGGGACTGTAACACCAGGCTTACGATTCTGTGTTTCTGTCTGCTGAAAGGTGTTCAGACGTACCAGGACACCCTGAAGGCAACTTCACTGCAGCATGCAGGGAAGTTGAACTACGTCGGCAAAGATGTAATTTCCTGCGGACGTTAAGTTGCTCTTTATGGTACAATATAGTGACATTAGACACATTAAACTCTTTGGTAATTACCTTTAAAAAGTAATATAATTAAATAATATATGTGATGTTGTATCTCATACTCAGTGTTGTTTTAAATGTTGAATTGGATTATGTCCAAAAGCCAATCTGTATGAGGATATTGATCATTTCAAGGGCACCTGCTTTGTACATTGTCTTTATATCGCTCAGTAGTCGACGTGACGACGAAAGCATTCGTATTTCTTACAAAACCTCTTTTCACTCGGCAGAGTTGTAATCACATTTTATGAGAATGTTGAATTTAGACACGCTAACGTGTCATCGGAGGTATATCACCGATGTTTCGCATGGTTGGATGTCGTCGAGCTGTCAGCAGACAGGATGACGTTCACCGACGGCAGCGTGCAGCAGGTTGTATTAAAGGTTGGTTCACAAAGTTATGTGATGGAATTTTTGCTCATTCAAATGTAGTGTTATGAAGGCTTTTTTCATTATGGAGTGTTTCATTGTTTCAACTGGGGAAATAAATAAGAACAAACTAAGAAACAAAGGAAACATTGATATTGGCTATTTTTTAAACTGGTAGGGGCCCCGAATATCATAATAGGTGAATCCCAAATTAAAATGACTTCCTCTGGATTGAGGAGAAAATGTCCGGAACATTTTTAAACCAGCATCTGACACACAATGTACAGCACTGAAATAATCATGTAATCACTGGTTATCTTACATGATCACAACACACTTGATTTTACGTCATGCATCATCACACAGCATAAAGACATATTTAGTAGGAGAAGCACTCTCATTAATAAATGCTTCTTATTCATTTTTAAATGCCTTTTATGAACAGGTATTATTACCATATTTTATTGTAAATTCTCATCATAGATTAAATCTATTGGATCATGAAGAGAAAAGTTTTAAAGGTGAGTTTAACCTGCAAAATCATCCTCACATAGATAAATATTGAAATATAAATCAAATTAAATAAGAAACATTGAAATTAATATTTTCAATTTTATTAAAATGAATATATTTTATTTTAATTTTAAGTCTGTATTTGTTGTTTATCCATTTGAAAAAGGGCTTTTATTTAAATAAACTCCTTCATGTTTCCTCTATATTGTTGTTGAGTAGCAATACAAAGTCACATGAGCTGCAAATACTCAAGTATTCCAAACAAACAGTATTTATGAATAGTATTAAAATACTGTTAGTGTGTGAGTATGTTTTCTACAATCGATTCAGACAGGCTGGAATGTTTGTCGGAGGAGTGGGTGTGACCGTGCAGGCAGGTACGTCGTGTCCAAACCTGCTCACCTCCTCTGCTGCTTCAGCAAACCAGCTCTGCATACCTGCATTCAGGATACGGGTACGTCGTCTGTCGCTGCATACGTGTGTCTACTAGGGGGTTATTGTTAAAAGAGCAGATATGACAGTCAAGGTGTTCTTTACCAGCGTGAGCGCTTCCATAAAGGTACAGTATGCTGTCATTACTTTGCCTGTAGTTCTATTATTGATACATCAACATAGGAGCAGCACTCAACACAATGTTTTGAAAGATGTTAAATTACTATGATTCTTCACCAGATTAAGAAAGATCAGGATACAATCTTCTCTATCCTGAGCTCCAAGAAGATCCCCTTTGAGGCTGTGGACATTGCCCAGAATAGTGACGATAAGGATTTGATGAGAAAGAGGGTAGGAGATCCCACCGCACTGCCGCCTCAAATATGTAACGGGGACGTCTACTGTGGGGTAAGACTGACTCTGTAACTTCTGAAAGTAATTATGAGATGCCTTGAAAATGTAAAACTTCCTTTCAAAAGCATAGAAAATTCAATTTAAATGCTGGATTTGTCTCACGACAACAAAGTCTAGGGTGTAGACACGTGGACTGAATACATATTTGCAGTCTATTAGACTTCCCACAGACGCCAGAGATGCACGTTCAAGTGTGCACACACACGTTTTTACACACATAGCTGCTACACACCCTGATCAGTCATCTGACAACCACAAACACCAAATTGTTGCTGGAGGGTTTTGACAACACTCCACTCAGACTTTGTCTACGCCGCCTTGAGAAATGCTTCTTTAATACATACATGTTGCAAACGACTTCTAAAGAGGCAAAGCTTTCCACGGGGTACCAGTGATGTGGCTGGATGGTCGGTGGATCCACCACAGACTGAAATATATTGACAACTAAATCTGTGGGATTCTTTGGCTCCATCCCTCTGCTACACACTGGTCTCATGAAATACATGTGTGAAGTGTTGTCAGTTTCAAATCGTTCCAAAAAGTGTTGGATGCAGCGCTCCTAATTCCTTATTTTCTTTACACATGTTTTTTCTATGTAACATTTTCTACAATTTGTCATAATGAGACATGTTAGATAAAAACATCATCTA
>CAAKHC010010911.1:4735-20372 GCA_901007825.1 Macroramphosus scolopax
ACACAGAAACCAAGTACAAACACACTGAATGGTTTTAATAAGGATTGAGCCTGTAATCCCTAATTCAAGTGTGTGTGTGTGTGTGTGTGTGTGTGTGTGTGTGTGTGTGTCGGTCTCCTTTCTCTGCCCTTTAATGGGCTTGTTGGACTTTTAGACATAAGTCGTGGACAGTAAATGATTTTTTTTTTTGGGGTAGTTTGACCGAGTCCATTTCACTGCCTCGATTTTCTCCTTGTTCCAGTTTATTGGTTCATAATAATGAAGCGAGGGGCCAAAGACGCTCAGAGGAAAGTGGTCATCCCCCCCCCCATCTTTCTCTCCCTCACTGTGGATGGCACTTGTGAGGAGAGTGAGTAATCCAATTCAATTCTTATTATACATTGACAGTTCATGGTAATTGCAGCTGTTCTAATGTCTTCCATTATACAGGACCACAGCACAAGCACTAGCTTTAATATCCCGGCCAGGGAGAGTGTGACATGAAATTAAAGCTGAACGAGGGTCACCGCGAGTGACGGGGACGAAGAGGGGAGCCAATCAAACCCCGGCGGCTGCCAGGATGCAGCAGAATTAACACTGAATCAAGGTTTCCCTCAGTGAGTTCTCCCTTGTCCTATTGAGGATATCAATGTGCTCCTCAACTCTTGGGGTGTTCGGCCAGGAGCAGTCACTGTGCTATCAATATAATTATTATAGATGTAAGGCCAGTATCCTAAACATGGAAATCATTTATCATCTTTTTACATCTAAATGATTAACACAAAACTGGTTCAACGGGTAGACAGATTGTGATCCCTAATGAAAGAGTATCCTTACAAAGTTGGAGTTATGGCCAGTTGTGCTACACAAGGATCAAATCACTGAGCTTTGAGAGACGAATCCTCCACTCGGGCACTTTCACTGGAAGAAATCTGGTATTCTAAGATCGGACGGACCTGCTGCAGACAGATTGGAAGTAATGATTTTAGCTAAAGTTATTCTGTTCACACGACACAAGTAAATATGTGAGCAGTTTGTAAAAAATAATAAACCGGAAGTAGAGATGCACAAACTCAAATGTCCATCTAAGGATGCTTCAGAGAAATATTTAGAGAAATACGCTGCCAGATGACCGTTTCAGAACTGTTTATAGCTCTATAGTCTCTTTAATCATGTCAATCCAAAAGGATGTAAAAAATAGGGCCCAGGTTTAAAAATACCGCAAGCAGGAAGTGGAAGGATAATAAAAAACTGAAATGAAAAATGAATTCATTTTCAGGGAAGTTGAACATTTCTTTTAAAAAAAGTTCCGTTCGGAGCTGCTGAGACTTAAAGTCTTCATCTTAACATGCTGGAGAACATCACGGTTCCAAGCTAGCAGAGAAGCTAAACACTCCCCGGCTCGTATTCCAGTCTCGTCTCCGGGGCTCAGAGTGTACCTGTGTGTGCTATTTGGAGTCTCAGCAATCGAAGCTGTGATTTTCTGGATGTGGCCCCCCATGACTCCGACCAAGGCTTCCCTCATATCTCCATGGGGAGCTGTGAAATCCATTTAGAGCGTACAGAGGAGCTACAGGTCCCCGGCGTTCCACCTAAGGCTTCAGGGAACACAAAACAGCATTAATATCCTAACACAGCAGAGATTTGGTAGTTTGGTATTCAACAACACAGAACGCCTTTGATACCTGTTAGTTCCACCATGAAATGAAGAACAAAGTCGGAGCAAGAAGCTCGCCAACAACTTTGGGATGAAAGTTCCACACGGTTTTTGTGCAAATGGAGTGCGTTTCATCTGTATTCCTTATCTGGAACCCCCCCGCTGTTCTTCTCCACACCTTGTTAAAAATACATAAACAGTTAGAAGGTCTCTCGTTGCCTCCTCTTCTGTCTTCGTCCTCCGTTTGGTCAACGGATCTGTGCAGTGTTTTCACATCTTCACCGTTGTTTGTGGGAATCCTTCCAGAGTAGATGTATAAATAAGTATCTGATGCCCAGGAGGACTTATTCCTTGCCAATACATCACATTTATTGTTCCAGTTATTGTATTTGTCTGACGGTTAGACAGCCAGCCGGTGGGGATGTCTCGAGCCGACGTGACAGCAGTGCTACTGTATCCGATCTGCCTAATCGCAGCATAATCTTCTCCAAGGTAATGCCGGGCTTTGTGTTCACTGGGGGATGACAGAGCCTTGCCGTGGTTTTAATCTTGGTAACTGAGACGCCGCAAGTCGAGCAAAATGAAAGGGGGGATCCCTCGCTAACACTGAGATGATGTTGTTTATTGTTTTGCAGAATTTATCGGCTTAACATGTAAAGATTTCACAAGGAACAGCTCAGTGGTTTTAAACAGATAAAGACGGCTTAGTGCCAAAGCTGTGTTTTCCTCACACGGTCTCACCTCCCTTTGGTTTAACTGGGAGAAAGAAACAGAAAGATGGAGTAGGCGTGTGCAGGTGGAGGCCCCCAGATGCAGGTTCTGTTAGATAAAATGTGGATTGAGGTAATTTCTGTATTTCTGTGGAATGTGCAGCATCCCTGTATTATCCTCACCGCTGTCGACATGTTGTGCGGATAAAGAGTGAAAAAGAAAGTCTTCTCTTACGTAATGATTTTTTCAAGACATTGAATAACGGCTGCCACTAAAGATTATTGTCATTGTCATTTTAATCTGCAGGGAAATGCTCATTTTATGTCTCAGAGCCCAGTTTGAGTTGTCTGGTGCTTTGTCTTCGCAGGAGCACAGTCCGACAGAAGGAAGGAAACGACACTCGCTGCTGATTAGTTCTTGTTGTTCATAGTTGCACATTTGATGTTATTCAGAAACGATGTTCCACGTATGATGGACGTCCACAGAAACTCTGTCTGGGTAGAAAGTAGCTCCAGTGGACCCTGTTGAAGTTTTATGGAGGATAATCCAGAGTCCCTTTGGATCCTTTTGGATTCTTCAATAATGTGAGTGACACAAAACAAACACCTTCCATCTCCATCTCCACGTGTAGGTGAAGGGAGCGACACTTCATCTGATGGGAAGAAGCACGTGTAAAAGACAATAAATGAAAAGATCTATTGTGGTTAATGTTCCAATATGAGCTGATGATACCAAACGTTGAAAATAATGAGCAGCCTGAACCGGAGGTCAGGTTCCTTCTGCCCGTGTGTCCTGTAAACACAACTGCAGTCTGTTGACAGATTGTTTCTAATCAATGCCATAACCGGCCTAATTAGCATGTTTCTTATAGCCTGTGTTGAATATACGTGGTGGTTACAGCTGAACAGAAGCAGAACGATGATCCGTTGTTAGTCGCCGTCTCACACACTGTCTCCCTACATTATCTGCCAGTGTGTGAGGACGGGGGAGGACTAGATTGATAAGACAGAATTGTGTTGTTGTCTCGAGGCTCGCCTTGTCATTTTGAACTAGTTTAGCATCTCTCCATGTGGCCCCGGGGATGGAACAACAGGGGACCGAGGCCCCGGCACCATTTTGACTTTTAATCAGCACATTTACAGCTAAATAATGCAAACATGAAAACAAACATGGATCTGAAGTCTATTGTGTATTGCGCCACCTAACTGGGTGTTATTGCTAATTAATTGTGTTCTTATTGCTGCAAACGAGCTTCAGAATACTCGTTCTTACTGGTACACTGAGGAACGCTTTGATGTTCTGTGATCAGAAAGTTAATGTGCAATCACGCTCACCCCCTAATGTGAACACGGCGTATATGCATGTACGCCTCGGTCTGCTTGGACAAATCTCATCTGCAAAGTTAGATGGATCAAAAAGCCATTTAAGAGCACATAACACATGAGCATCTCCCGGCTCCAGATAAAGACTGTAAAGACGTCTTTAGTGTCTTTTTGGATGCATCAACAGCTTTGATAATCACATCTCAGTGATATGAGTCTCCTGTAACTTCCTGTCTTCATGCAGTACTTCAATATATCTGAATATAAAACATAGTGCTGTATTTCAAGTGTTGTCAACAAGTTCCATGAAAACACCGACATCAATAATATGTTAATCTGCCCGTCAACACGTTCTGAATCACAACAGAATTCACAGTTGTTTGTAATTTGATGCCCAATTATAAAGAAATATTAAAATTAAAAACAAAATAGCCAAATGTAATATATACAGTACATTTATTCTTTCAAAATAAAATACGCAGCCAGTGTTTTGTTCTATAATTATGTTGACAGGCTGATTCAGATCAGTATTCACACGGATTCCCTCAAAAAGCCTGACTTTGCACATTATTTGTTTTCGTCTTCGACATGGTATTATGGAAGTTAATAGTCATTGACGTTAGCAAAATTAGCTTCTAAAAGAACATCGGTGATTCTTCATTCTTTCATCCACACATTGATGAATTCAAAGATCTACGATCAGTCACTGGACAGACTGCAGACACAAGCATCTGCAGGGGAACATGTAATACACACACTCAGCTCTCTGCCTGCGTGCACACACACACACACACACACACACACACACACACACACACACACACACACACACACACACACACACACACACACACCCTCGGAGATCTGAGCCGCCTCTTGCCCAACATCCGGCGCTCCACGCCGGCTCCATCACACACAAGCTGCGATACAAACAACCAGACAAAGTGCAGCTTTCTTCCTGACGTCACCTCCTCACAGCCAGGCGACGTTTCTGTGCAATATTAGAGGATAAAAACTAAGAGGAAATCCTAAATTACATCGAGGGATTTAACCCAGTGAAAACAAAACCCTAATAATAATAATAATAGTAATAATAACAGCATCATTATTACATTAGATTCGTTAACATATTACATTTCATTATTATTTATATTTCATCAGGTGACTTTATACATATTTAACATTTTTATTTTATGTATCATTGATAAATGTGAACAAACCGTTTCCAGTCTTTTATTTATTTTACAATCATCCATCCCGAAAGTGTAGAATTATTATATCGGTGCCTTTTATTTTATTCTGTCTTTATATTCCGCAGGTTCAGTTCTTGTTTCGGTAAATGTATTTGCACACAGCTGAAACCGGCTGGGCCTTCAACAAAAAAATAAATCAACCGAACGCATGACGTTCTTACATGGAGGTTTTAATAATTGATCAGTTTCTTTCTGTTTTTAAATAAAAGCTTTCAATGACGGCAGCGGCAGGCTGACAGATTTGGGACACAACTTTTTATTAAACATTATGAAAACAAGATTCTCCACAACGTTCCACTTTGCACGTTTTTCACTTGTCGACACGTTTATTGAATAAATATAGAAATCATATGTACAGATATACACAGACAGCACTGTGCAGAAGTTTGCTTTCTCCCTTGTTCAGGGTCCAATCGATTAAAAATATTGTAGATTAAAACAGAGTTGACAGAGTGGAAACTGTTCGGATAAATTAAAAATAAAAAAAAAAGATTAATTTGCAGATGCCTCGCATTTCTTTTTTTAATTCATATTAGTTATTCTCCATTTTATTTTGCATTTTCGAGTTTTTATTTTGTAATTTAAATTGAAGTATTCCAGCATCTCCTCCTTTTCGCCATGCAACAGGTAGGCCCGAGACACTTCTGCACAATATTGCACATATATCTAGGCAGCGGAACACACACCAATTTATTGTTAAGAGAATAAATGCATCGGAGTTCCTCCAGGAACAAGTGAGCTCGAGCACCTGCAAAACAATCCTCAGACAATCGAGCATCCCTCTTGTCAGATCTCATTAAGACACCCGGCTGCAGAACAAACCTGCAGGCCGCAGAATTTTCCCCCTCTGCAAATATTTAAAAGTAAAAAAAGAACCATTAAGTTTCATCAGGATGGTGCATAGAGTTTTAGCAGCGAATGCAGTCCTTAAGAAATGAACCTCGTCAAATTTACATCCAGGTTTTTAAACAGCTCAAAGGTCCTATATGAAGTAGAAAACCATAGTCTGATTTCTCCTTAGTGCAGTATAGGCTCGCCTTCGACATGACACATGACCAGTAAGAGGAGGATACCATTGCATGCTGTAACATACAAACATCTGTATTTAAGACAGGTCGAATAATCCAAGCAACGCTCTTGAAAAAAGAGAAAATAACACAGGTCGTCTCTACACGTTATGTACAGGTGGAAATAAATACAAGTCTAAAATCTGGCTCAGTTAATCTCTTTTTGTTGTTTTTCTTTTCTTTTCAAAACAATAGAAAAGTTGATTGAAAATAGCAGTTAATTAAAGACGCGTCCGTGTTTCGCAGTTGTTTTGCATTTCTGTCCTCTCGGGGTGTAATGGAGGAGGAAGAGGAGGAGGAGGAGGGGGCATTTGGGTGGCATCTTTGCATGCCCAGGCCTTACTGATGGCGGAGGAGGGAGGAGAGAGGAGGAGGAGGAGGAGAGAACAATGGGCCATGCTTTCCGTACATGTGGAGGGATGACTGGAGGTACCATACATGTCCTGCATGCAGGGTTGCAAACAGAGAAACTTGCAATGTTGAAATGTCTTTGCATCACAGACCGCCTCTCTCTCTCTCTCTAACTCTCTCTCTCTCTCTCACACACACACACACAAACACACACACACACAGTCTGCTGAAGGAGAGGCGGTGTATTGCTTTTTTTTCTGCTTCTATTTCAGTCCAATCTGATTTTTATAAAAATCATTCTTCCCCTATTAAGACAAAACCTTTCTGAATTAAGACAGTCATGTTGAATGTCAGACTTCTGGCCCGGGCACCAGAGGAAAAGTCTAAGTGATCCCATGTTGCCATCATGACTGAGGGCTTACAGAAGTTTACATAACACATCTTTAAGACTCAAAATGCGCACAAGGATTATTTTTGTGCGCATCTAACGCGTGTTTGTCCTTTCTGTCGAGGGAATAACTGTAAACAAAATAGAAATGAATGGTACAAGGATGTTCAGGTGTAATTCGGAGTCTATGCGGATCAGTCTCTCACATGAAGAAGTCGGCCTGTTTGCCGGACGGATCTCTCGTGTTCGCGGGTCCACCGGCATTGTAGGTCCGGCTGGCCAGCTTCTCGTACTTCTCCTTGTAAAGATCCCGCTCCTTGGCGAGGCGCACCACGTCCTGCTTCAGCTGCTCCACCTGGCTCTGCAGGGTGCACTTCTCGGTCTCCAGCATGTGCCTCTGCTGCACCCGCTTGAAGCGGCAGGACTGCGCGTAGCCGCGGTTCTTCAGCGTGCGCCGCTTCTGCTTCAGGCGGATCACCTCCTCCTTGCTGAAGCCCCGCAGCTGCCGGTTCAGCTCCCGCACCGTCATGCTCACCAGCTGCTCGTCCGAGAAGCGGTCCTCCAGGCGCGCATGGTGGCCGTGGTGGTGGTGATGGTGGTGGTGATGGGCCTGATGATGGTGGGCCGACGAGGCCGTGGACAGGTCCTCTCCGACGTACTGCTGCCCGCGGAAGCCCTCGTAGGCCTGGTGGTGGTGATGATGGTGGTGCGCGTTGCCGATGAGGGCCTCCACCGCGTCCTCCGGGGTCAGGTTGAGCGCCTCGGGGTTGATATGGTGCTGGTAGCTGGGGATCCAGTACAGGTCCTCCAGCTGAGGCTTGCCCGCGTTGCTGTGATTGTTGTTGCCGCTACTGTTGTTGCTGCTGCCGTTGTTGTTGACCCCGTTTGCCAGGCTCTGGTTGGGCTGCGTGCCCGGGCTCGGGGCGCAGAAGCTCGGCGAGGAAGGCACGGAGGAGCAGGGTGTGCTGATCGGGGTGGAGGAGAGAGACCCAGACGGGAGTCGGTGGCAGTAACGGTCGGCCTCCGGTGGCTCCTTCTTCACCTCAAACTTCATCAAGTCAAAGTCGTTAACGTACTCAATGGCCAGAGGGCTGTTGGGCAGCTCTGCGCTCATGGCGAGGTCGGTGGCCATGTCAGTCCATGCGACGACTCCTGCCCTCACAGCCAAACCGACGGCAGGCAGCCCTCTCGGATGCAGATTGCAAAGAGGAATAAAAGCCTGGATGGTGTATATATAGATACACGCACACGCCCGTTGCGTGGGGCTACTGCAGGGCCGGTGGGTGGGTGGAGGAACTTATTAAGGCTGCTCGTCTCTAAAACAACTTCTATATATAGTGGCGTGAATATACGTACGCATGTAAATGAACTTGTACACCTGCCAGTCCGCGTCGGCTCCTTTCCCTTGTTGACAACTTATCTTAGGTCAAATGCACGCTTTAATAGCAGGAGCCCCCGGGGCGGCTGAAACTCGAGCCCGGTGAATTTGGAGCCACCGACCTGTCTTGTCCTCGCTTCACCTCTGCAGCCCGCTTGTCTCCGTGTGATTTACAGTCCCGCAGTTCTGCTCGGTGAAGTAACACGAAGCGATTTCTTCTCCTCCGCTCAGTGTGTTTTCGCTATTTTCCAAACATCCCTCCTCGGCCTGATGCAATGGTGCACCTCGATCAGGAGGTCCCGGGCTGAAGTCACTGCAGCATTGTCCGGATTAAAAGTTTCTCATGCAGTCAGATCAGTGTGACAGCCGCGGAGCGCTGCGCGGGCGGTGCGTAAAGCTGTGCCAAAAGTCCACAGGAATCCAACATGGAATTGCACTTGGAGAAGTTTTCAAAGTTCACACGAATGTGGGATTAATCTGAAGTTGCATGTACTTCTCCCTCTTGGCAGGACAGGAGAGTCTGGTGCCCCGTAGTTGTGCTCAGTCCAGAGATTCGGTTCCTCCACTCGGGGCGCGGGGCTGTTGACCTTTCGCAGTGACTGTGCGCGTATAATTATGCAAGAGGTGATAAATTCCAGTTTGTTTTTCTCCTTCACAATTTGTGTCTGAGCCTCCTGTAGCAACCACGCAGTGCCAGTGAGGCGCTGGAAGGCAATGTGCACTTATAAAGGCAGCGCGGCCCTCCCACACTGAGGTGCGACGGGCCAATGGGAGGAGATCACAGCGGAGCATTTGCATCGTCCTATAGAAACACCTCGGCTCCGGCGGGGACCGTCCGAGGAGGGCCGAGCCGAGCCGAGCCGAGCCGAGAGGAGAGGAGCAGAGCGCACGGGGAGAACAGGTGCAGCAGATCCCCCCTCTAGTGACCGAGGAGATGCTACTGCACGGCGGCGGAGGGAGAAGAACTCCGCTCGTTTCCCAGAGAGAAAACTGTGTGCCCGAAATCCGTTGTGTAACGATGCATGTACACACTTTGTACAGCAAAACAAAACCACTTCCAAATCTTTGGTCTAATATATTTAGGAATATTAATGCGGGGACTTTATAGAGATACAATTGATTATTCAATTAAGAACTCCCGAGTGGGTATCATCACCATTAACTCATATCACGGCGATCGATTACTTCTCTTTATTTGTCCAGTTAATATTCGATTTCTACATATAATAAATGCAGTAGTTTATTTATAAATCCAGGGTGGATTTCCCTGTAATCCCCTGGATCATCTGACCAGTCAATTTATTCAAATTTCAACCTTTGACACCTAAAAATAACTCACCAAGGTTAAATCAATTCATTACTTGACCCTGATACACACACACATATATATAGTACACATATATATAGTATATATATATGCAGATGTATTAAGTACACTCAGCACTGAGTTAAATCCTCCCTTCAAGAACCTGATGTTAAGTTTTTATTGGTGCTTTTATTCAACCCTATTTTATATAATTGTGATGGACAAAATATTAGGAACAGCACAAAATGATGAAATTCACAGAGTGAATTACAAACTGAAGATAATCCACATGTAGGGAGGGATGTGGGATTATACTGCCTTCACCTCCTCTGTAGGTGTCCCTGATAAATTGGTGAGTGAAAAACAAACAACAGAAATTATAAATAGGAAACTGCCGGTTTGCTTTTGGAAACTGGTGAATCGTGTTTATTAGCCTCATTAACAAGAGTTCATTCTATCTGCTTCAGTCATCCGGGTCCCTCGGAGGAAGCCTGCACGAGGATTCCTCTGACACCGGCCAATCTATCAATCACTGATCGATTGAAGGCCGCGTGCCCCCCTCTGCTAAAAAAAAATCAATCCGCATTTCCGCGAGGCAGCGGGGAGGCCGCGGCGCGGGTTAAGTATGATTGGATGGTCCCGGCGGTGGTCTGGGGGGGGTTCATTCGCAATTAACCACAAATTGCATCCCGACTCATCTGCACGGATCGACGGATAATTAAGCCGCCGCGTGCGTCTCCATCCCGGACACATACGTCTTTTTTTTTTCCTGGAGAGTTTTGGGAGGTTGAGCAGGATGTCGATACCGATGATAAGTATCCTGGGAGCGGCCCGGACTCACACCCGGACACCGCTGCACCTGACCCGTGTTCAGCAGCGTCCCCCCCCCCGGAGCCCCATCACCGGCACCTGAGCGATACATCCGCGGAACAGAGTGCCTGTCTGCGGGGAACACAGGTGGCAGCAAGTTGGAGTTGAAAACCTTTGCGCAGCTGCTGAGCAGAACTTCCAGTCCGAGCTGGCCGTGAAATGCGCGCCCCCAGCCCCCCAAATCTGCTGGCGAGGATGAAAGGACGAGCCTGAGATGAAGGGATGGAAATCATATCGAGGTATTTTAAGTTTAGGTGTCATTAGTAGGGTTTTTTTTATCAAATAAGCAGGAGCTGGCCCTCAAACGCCAAGCTCAGCAGTCTGCATTGAAATGGCACATTTAAGAAGATCTGCTGTGGTCCATTCATTGTCAGGGGAAGGGGAGTGTCTGCGGCCCACAGCTTGAGACAGAAATGTTTGAAGTCAGGGTTTTCATTGTGCCTTTGCATACTGGGACTTCGCTGCAAGTGCAGTTCTACCGATTTAAGCAAAACGGACATCAGCAAGGTGCAGGATCGACGGCGGGCTTTGAGCAGGCCGGCCGGGGAGGCGAGCTTTGAGCCAAGGTAGCCGTGCATCCGGACCAAAGACGCCGGCTCCGGGAGGTGGCTCAGGGTTATCTGAGGCCTGGAGGGTTTTGTCACTGCCGTTAAGTCACTAATGCCGCTCCAGAGGAATCAGCTTTAATTGTGCAGGGATGTGACACGCGCAGTGCATGCATGTGCACATCAGGCGGTGAAGTTAACAGTGAGGCTTACTTTACAAATCAGGAGTTGCACAAGATGTCGGAGGCCTCGCTCGTATAGAAATCACATTTGTTCACCCGTGTGATTAAAGTCTCAGAGAGGCAGAAAATAGGACAACAGGATCCGGGCTGAAAGAAGGAAAACTTGCAGATACATTCTGCTTTGATACAACCGTGGCGTTAGTAAGTGCTGAGGTTCAGGAAAGAGGCGCCAAAGCCGGGTCGGACTCACCGGGTGGACGCACGGACAACTGGACCGTCAGTGGAGATCGCACACTTGAAGAGGCAAAGATATGACGTCAATCTCGTGAGAACCACAAACAAGCTGCAGGAACGTGAACGCCGACGTGTTCCTGTCCATCGGTCTCCACGCTTAAGGTTCACCAACAAGTCTTCTTGGTTTGTTTCTAACAACTTAAAGCAACAAAACACAACAATTCAACCTGAAAGTATGAACTTCAAAATCATTTTGATCCGCAGATGACGTTACAAGTAGTGCGGTACTCACTACCGTACAATGAAACAACGCAGTGCCCCGGCTGGACGGATTAAGGAAGCAGCAGGCGGAGGAACATCCCTTCAGCAGATTCTGATTCAATTAGTTAATAAATAAAAAGTGGCGTCGTGGCAGTTCGCACGCCACATTTCTGCCGTTAAACACGAGCTATTAAAATGTGATGTGATTTGGCAGCTTTGGCTCATCGAGGAGAGAAGTGAGCCGCTCGAAGCCTCACGAGAGAAACACTCCATCTTCTCATCTGACTGGAAGTTCACACCGAGACTTTTCAGCTGGTCAGTAAAGATGTTCGGTCAGTGAAATTATCAATCGATCGATCGATGAACGTTATCACGACACGCACACACGATGAAGAATCACGGTTGACCTTTCTTCTCGTCTCTCCCGGGTCTACGCTGTCGGATGATTCCTCTTCCTCCGTCTCTCCTCCGTCTTGTGCGCTTTTACTAAAAATTGAAATATTGATCTTAATTAGAGTTTGCAGAGCTCAGCAGCTCCCGTTGAGGGTTTTAGACAGGAGGCAGCATACATCTGTCTGAGGCACTTACGTCTTCCGCGCGGGAGAGGGGCGACGTGGGTGAGGAGGAAGAGGAGGAGGAGGAGGAGGAAGGGGGGAGCGTGGTGAGAGGAGAAGAGTGATGGGTCTGTGTCTGCTGCCTTTTCTGAGAAACATGTCGAGCTCTCCGTCTCCGCTCGCTGCCGTCAATACATCTAAGAACAAGATGAACACAAACACGCTAACACACACGCTAACACACACGCTAACACACACGTTGGCAAAACACGTAAACACAAACAGTGAAGACGAGATGCAGGAAGTGAAAGTTCTCCTGAAGCTCCTCCCACTGAAACCTCCCGATCAGAGCTGGTCTGCATCGTGTCCTGATGCTGGTCGTCAGGGTTACGGTCCCTCCTGAGGTGGAGGTGCAGCTGCCCTCCGTCAGTGTGTCACCTGGTGATGGAGGATACTCGAGTTCCCAGCTTCCTCTCTGATGTTCGTCCTGCTTGAATGTCACAGGCGTCTTTAACTGGAAGTGACAAACTGATTCCACACGGAGGAGATAATCGCGTGTAAAGCCGCCGTGCGCTCGCGTGTCCCGTCTCCAGCAGGCCCGAAGGCGAAGGGCCCGAAGGCGAAGGGCACGGCTGCGTCCGGACGCACAAACACTCACCGCTTCCACTCATCACAAAGAATCTGCGAGGCCACTCGGGGGTTAAGATCTGATACTTTATTGATCGTCTTTAAAATGTACAAAATGTACAAAACCTGAAGAGAGAAATGTGTAAACACAACCTGATACATGAGAAACAAAGATAAAAGGAGCTAAAACTCTGAGGCCCTGAGTGAAAGAGTTCAGTGACATCACCTCCCGTGCCGCTCCTCTTCCTCGTCGCCTCACAGCCGCGGTTTGATCTGCAGCTTCTTCTCTGTGAAGAGGAGACGACAGCACATGAAGATTAAACGTGTCGGTATGAAGCTAAATGACAGAGGGTTTGAATCCTGCTGAGTGATGACTCCTCTCAGCTGACGAGGAAGAGGAAGTGAGTGTGACAACAACGATGAATGAAGGTGTGTGTGTGTGTGTGTGTGTGTGTGAGGACGCAGTGTGGCAGTGATACATTACTTGGGGAGATAATTTATGCAAAGTGTGAAGAGCTTTTTTTTGGCTGCGTTCCACCTTTAATGAGGCTCTGGGTGGTGCAGTGTGCTGGTGGAGGAGCAGACTGGTATTAGTGGTACTGAAGAGCACAAAGTGACTGGACGGAGACGACGGCAGCGAGCAAACAGAAGAACTAGATGAGCTCTGAGGTGTCCTGTTGATAGTTACCACCGGGTCAATCAGCAGGAGCACACGCAAACTACCAGGCTGACTCTCACTGAACTAGTCGGAGGCGAGTCACTGGGACCAACAGGAAACCAGAACATGGAGGGGCCGCTCGGTTTAACAGAGACGTTGGTGGAGGTTCGAGCTCTCTGTGTCACTTCCAGTCTCTCAGGTTCCCGGAGTTGAAGGTGACACGAGAACATTCAACCTGCCAATACCTCAAAGATAAATATGTCTGCTTCACGGAGGCCGAGGAGACTGAAAGACAGATTAGAAATGAATATTTAAATAATAATTGAATCAAGTTGTTGGATGGATGAAAATATTTTTTTTTAGGCCCTTTGATTATTTCATCACGTCTGTTTCTTCAGTCGGCCAAATGGTAACAGAAGAAGTGTGTGTGTGTGTGTGTGTGTGTGTGTGTGTGTGTGTGTGTGTCCGCTCAGCAGGCAGGTGCAGGGGGACGCTGGAGCGTGATGTGGTGAGAGGAGGACGGGGGAGGAGACGGGAGGCCGTCTCTCTCCCTCCTAATCCTCTATCTGTCATGTCTGTCGACAGAGAGCTCAGCTGTGCCTCCGTCCGGCCCAAAACCTAAATATTATTACCTCTGTCCTCGGAGCGTCATTACTCCTCCCCCGAGCGCCATCGCACACTGCGGCCGTCGTCATCCGTCTGCACAAACCAACAGTCCCATCGACCGAGGCGAGACGAGGTTCATCAGCGGAACATTTAGGGGAAATGATTTGGGCTGTTTAAGGAACGCTAACGTACTGCTAAGGAATGTATCTTGAATCAACAGGAGCGTGTTCGCTTGGCGAGCTCACAGTCAGATCAACAGAACAACCTCCCAACGTTTAAACAATCTGGTCATATATTAGAGACATGGAGATTTACTACAGTCTCAAAGAGATGCAATGCATTGTGGGGCAGTACTAGCAGCAAGCTTGCTTCTGTCGCATGCGTCTGGTTCCTAAACGACTTCAACAATGTGGCCGCATTCCTTTTCCCTTTGCACGTTATTGTCGTCCGTCAGTGTTGAAGGAGCAGCAGACCTGTAGGTACACGCTGCTCTGCTCTGTACGAAACCTCCGTTAGAAGGTAGATACCAACACGTCGTTAGTCGCACGGCGAGCGAGAGAATCGGAGGTAAAGGTTGAACAGAATCCCCTGCAGTGGTTCCTGGATCAAACAAACGGACTTGGGTTTCTCCTGCAGTCGGCAGGTCAGTAGATCCTCAGTAACAACGTTACCTGTAACCTTTGACGTCTTGGCTGGCAGTGTGTCCGGGGCGTCTGCGTCCTCCGGCGAGCTGGAGAGGGAGATGAAAGACGGCAGCGCCAGAGAACCGGCGCCGGCTGCACCTGGAGCTTCCTGAGAGCGCTGCGGCATGGCAACCGACAGGCGGGGCCTGGGGAAGTGACAGAACTTATTATTATTATTCTTATTCGGTCAGTCAGATGAAAGCTCAGGACTATGACGATGTTGCTTCTGACCTCCTGGAGGGCTCCTTGGCGTGGGGCCTCGTAGCCTGGGCGGTGGAGGAGGTGGAGGAGGTGGAGGCGGGGCTTCGTTTGGCTCGCTGGCGGTGCTGCAGCTTACAGCGGGTTCCTTGGGGACAGGAACCGGTCTTAGAGAAGTCAGGACACACCAGAGTGTGTTTCTTCTTACACTAGAGGTCGGAGACGGGAAGGAAACGACAGATTTAACATCCGACAGCTGATAAAGGAAGTTAAGACTCCCGATAATCAGATGTTAGTAGAATACTGGGGGAGGGAATACTAAAGTCACCAATCATGTCCTTTCATTCAATGACATCCACCTGTCAAAGACAAAGTAAACAACCTCCAGTTTGTTGTCCACTCCAACAGGGGAGAGTTTGAGGACATCAGCACTTCTACGACTCCTAACAGCCTCGATCGCTCCTTTAACGTTGGTGTTGAGCGAGCGGGTCTCGGTCGGTTTCATTCTGGGGAGCAGCTCTGTGCATGAGAGAGCAGCAGGCGTTCACATGCATGTTTGCAGCCGAGTGTGCATGACGGTGTAATACGGGTGTAAATTGGTGGCTTCATTCCCCGCGAGATCCGATCCCTCCCACCTGTCAGAGGGGCTAATTATATTCACTCTGGGGTGCAGGCTGCGAGGAGCGTGTGCGGAGGGGAGAGGAGGAAGCAGATTGGGCCACAAATAGCGTGTGTGAGAGAGAGAGAGAGATTTTACTGGAGACCTGGTCAACTCTCAGACCCCCCCCCCCCCCACACACACACACA